>JAHZNC010002425.1:0-12711 GCA_027744095.1 Zhuqinia jingwanae | reverse complement strand
AGAGAGAGAGAGAATGAAAAGAGTTGTGTGTGTGTACGTACGTTTATGTATGTAGTTACTTAAGTAGATTATTAAGTCTTCTCATTCTCTTCCTTTTTATTATTAGATGGAAGAGGCTCTTTTGAAAAGAAAAACCTTAGCCGCCAGCCATCTCTCCAGTTCATTTGCTGGTCTCTTTATGTACGTGTATACATAAATATTCTATTCTCCTCTGATTCTACATTTTCAAATTTCTCTCTTTTTTATGTGGGATTATATATTTGGGTGCACATCAAACCAAAACCGCTGTGTGTATGTGTATTTTATAACATTACAACCTTCATTACAACTAATTTTACAAGAAAAACTCTAATGACTAAAGTGGTCGGCAATAAGAACTCTTTGGGTGCAGTAATGCACTTTTTGTAGCTGTACGTATGTACATCATCTTTTGTGGTTATATATAAGCACTTCTCTTCTTGGTAGTATTTACCCACTGTGTTTTATCAGGCATTTTTATACATTTAATGAGTACTACAAAGGATGATATTACAAATTAGTAAAGATTTTAAAAAAAGTAACAGAAAAAAAGTTCCTCATGAAATAAAAACTTCATTCCGCTTATTAGACCAAACTAAGCCTGTCATTAGATCATTACATTTAACTCTAATCAGTTAATGCCAGTATAATCACATCACATCATGTTGAAATGCACTTTTGGCTCTCTAAAAAGATTGGAGAGAATTAAATGATTTTCTTTGTCTGGAAAATAAAATCTCGAAAAGAAATTACCTCTCTCTCTCTCTCTAATCTGCCATCTGAGTGAGTGACGTCCGGTTTCACAAACTTTTCCCAGGGAATGAATGATGCAAGGGAAAAGGAAGCTAGAAACATCATTATAAAAAGGGCACTGACGAAATAACCCAAGAAGCCAATTTGGATAAGGAAAAGATGGAAGTTTTGAAAGTAGTAATATTATAGCATAGTAATCATTATGATAAAAACTTAAGTTGAGAGTCTTGTATGCACTAATCATTATCGAATCTCTGTTACGAGTCTAAAAAAGGTACATAGATACCTACATAATATACATATACCAGTATACCAGCAGTTTGGCATTGGGATATATATACCTATAAATACAATCTAGTCTCGCTATAAAAAAAATGGAAAAGATGGAAGTTTTGAAAGTAGTAATATTATAGCATAGTAATCATTATGATAAAAACTTAAGTTGAGAGTCTTGTACGCACTAATCATTATCGAATCTCTGTTACGAGTCTAAAAAAGGTACATAGATACCTAGATAATATACATATACCAGTATACCAGTTTGGCATTGGGATATGTATACCTATAAATACAATCTAGTCTCGCTATAAAAAAAGTATTCATTTAATAAGAATAGTTGTCTATCCATCAGCCATTGTTTCTATCCGTGAGATTTCACATGTTACCTCACACATCTTTTTGTGTAAGTAGTATAACAATTTGACCTTCTTTTTGCGGTTTTAGCTCTTTCATAGTATCTTTTAGAACCATCAAAATATGTGGTTCTAGTGGCTACAGTTTTTCCAATTATTTGTGGTTGGTGTTCTGCCAACTAAACCGAGTCATGAAAAGAGTATTTTCAGCACAGAAACACCAATTTTAATCCATTTTGTTTTAGGAGATTTTTTTTACGACTAAAAAGTTTATTTTCTGTTTGGAGTATTTTTAGCTCGAGACTTTACGGTAATAAAAGTAATGTACCTAGTACCTGGACTAAGGGAACTTATAATGTATTTACATATACTTGTATACGTATATACTTGACACAAAAACAGGTATGCACTTCTACAATCTCAAGATAAGTGTTATGGTCAGTAATTATCAAGGGGAAAAATATTCCACCGACCAAAAATTATCCAGCTTTATACTTAATCCCAACTTATTGGGTACCCGTGACAGACATACGTCAAAACATGATCGTTGCCCAGAGTGGAAGAAAACAGATAACTTCTGTGCTGCTGCTGCTGCTGAGGTTGATTTTCATGTATGCCTATATTCAATTTGTATGTAAATATATGCATACCCATCTATAATAGTCTTATATAAATATGCACTTCCTTCAGAAACAAGAATTTTTAAAGTTGGTTTGAAGGTAAATCCCTAAGTAACTTTGCTATCAATATCATTAAAAAAAAGTTGATCACTTCCAGTTCCACTTCATCCATACATGTTGAAATACTCATAAAAACAAAAGGGTTTTTACAACGTTGGTGATATTGTTGGTTTATACACAGAGACACCATTTCTAAATGGGCTATTGGCGATCTAGTTGATTGTTGGATTGCTTTGCTTTCCATTGCATTTTATAACGTTTTTACAGTGAGGTTAAACGCATACATATCAATATTTTGTATATGACTGTCTGGATTCTCTCTGGATTACTACGCTTCGTGTTTTATTTTGTGAAACAGAGTTGAATGATAAATGCATCTACATTTTACCCACCTGACCTGCATATAATAATACAGTTTCGCGAGAGACTATCCAGATATCCAGGCTCTAGCAATAAAAGATACATACAAAGAGGATACATTTTTTTCTTATGGATAACACAACATTTTTTTGTTGCAAGTTTGCCGTGTTTTTTCTCTACTTCTCTTCTTTTTTTCTTTTTTTTTGGCTGGTCTCTCGAACGTCAAGTGAGTTTACTTGTCAAACTGATAACAGCAGAGCTTTATAGCAAGTGAGTATAAAAAGAATGAAACCAAAACAGACACACACATATACATACACACACACACGCACATCATCCAACCCGTTTCTATTTTTATTTTATTAGAAAATCCCAATCGAACGCATAGATACATTCAGCAAACCCAACGTTCTTGTATCATTGACATCATCACATCACCGTGACCGGCCAAAGAAAAAGAAGGAGGACTAGGGCAAATGGGTTTTAGAAAAAAAAAAGAAAAAAAAAGTGATACGGTTTGACTTTGACTGCATTTTGTAAAGTATACATTTGAACTGCTACAACATCAGCAGTAGTTGCTTTTTGTGTGTATATACATATTATTTTTTATATAAAGAATACCACGTTGCGGATGGATGGAGAGAGACAGATAGATAGATGAAGGGTCGGGATGGGCTTGACTGATGGAAGGATATAAATGATCCTTAGCTCCTCTAAAACATTTTACTCTTTTTTCTCTCTCCTTCCTTCCTTTTCTTTTACACAGAGTCCCACATCAAACTACTCACGACGACGACGACGACTCACAACAACTCTTCTTTTTATTTTCACTTATCTCTTGTGTTCTCCAAAGATTACATACAAAATGATGGGAACGTATACATACACACACTCATGCTCCACTACATTCTCCAAATGAACAAATCTATTTATTTAATATAAAAATACACATATGAGCATAAAAACATTCTTATTTTGTTTTGTGAATGTGTACAACACCAAGAGGGAAAAGGACAAAAAAAATCAAGCGTTGAAAGCACAAAATTACTACATACAAAATCCATAATACGCGTTTTTACCTTCCTCTTTTTCTTCTTTACTATTTTTCTCTTGTGATGCGTGTAAAGGATTCTCTTTTATATGCTCATCTGCTCCTCATCTCGTCGCATCTCTTTCTCTGTGTGTATATATGTATGAGTGTGTATTATTCGTTAGATTTCTTCTGTGCGTAGTACGTGTACGTCTCCTCTTTCAAGTTATTCTTCTTCTTCCTCCACCAACTTATTTTGTTGCTCATTTAACATTTTTCTCTTATCTCTTTTTGTTGTTGTGTTGTTGTAAGGAACTGAGTCGTGTTTGTTGTGAGTACGCCCTTTTTTACCCTCAAATTACCATTAGTCCTAGTACTTGTCCTACACGTTGTTCTATTGAAGTGGAAGGGAGAAGAAGAAGAGAGACAAAAAGGAAATTCATAATATACACATTTTCTAAGTGTACGTAAGTAATGATAAAGTAATAACACACTCTGGTGGAACATCAAAAGTATGCAGCATAGAAGCAACTGTTAAAAGAATTGGAGAGAATAATATGCTTTGGTTTTTTCTCTCCAAATTCCCTTTCTACCTACATTCCTTTTCAAAGCATTCAATAATAAAAACACAAACATTTTTCACTAACGAACTTTCCAACATATATGTATACATGTTGTTAATGCATGCATGTATGTATATAGGCTTCAAAAATATATTAATATGGAAGATCACATCACATGATTTCTTTTTCTTGAAAGATGGTTATTGCAAACGTGCCCGGCCATTTGGCTATCATCCTTTCTGAAGGCCCATTACTTAACCCAGCTTTTCTTCTTCCAACAGAAAGATACCGAAACACTAGCTTAAATGAAATGTAAGTAAGCAAGCAGCAGCGCTCTGCTGATAAAAATGACGGAGCAACTTTTAATCCACATAAGAGCATAAGAGAATCTGAGTTAGTGGAAGGATTAGTTTTTGTGTTGTTGTAACATGCGTGTGTGTGTGCGTGGTGAATAATATGATAACAAAACGAGCTCTTAGCAGCAAACAAAGCAGACAAATCCTTTGTTTATGCGTAGGTAAGTCAACATGAGTATAAATGACACTCCTTTGCTGTGATGACTTGTGAGCATATCAGCAGCTTTAATCTTCAGCTTGTCTCTTCTTTCTTCTCTTTCAAATAATATATGCATATATTATGTGTATGTAGCTTATTCAACACAATTAAATTATATCACATACATTTACATGCAATGCAGGACAATAATTGACAATGGTCCTTACTCAGTTTCTAACAGATGATCTATAATATTTCAAACCACAAAATATGTATGCACCCATTTAAAAAAAGGAATTGTCCTATTTTCTATTGATTTTGTCTTTGTTGTAGTAGAGCATGTGCAACAGGATAAACTCAATTTCAATTGAAATAAAATTTCGCTGGCATATAATATGGCGGTTCTGAATCAGATCATAGTTTTGGTAGTTGCTTGCAAAAATACTTTACAGGTACCTAAATAAATATTTTTTGAAAGGTTAATAGCACCTCCAACTGGCGCCAAGAAGTGTTCCAAATAATATTTTAATATTTTAAAGCATCAACAATCAAGAAAAAAGTGGCATATTATGTGTAAAAACAGAAGCAACATAATAATAGGTATATGGAAGATGTAAAGTTGGTTGTATGTGATGCATGATGAATAATATGCGTGTATGTCAGCATTCTGCTATTACATTACAAAAACAACAAACATGAAAGGAGAAGCATTTTTTTATTATTATTATTTTTTTGTGTGGAAGTCATGGTTTAGGGAATCAAGTAAAAAGAGTGGCAGAAAAAAATATATACATATACTCGCTCTTTTTCCACTGCAATTGTGTCCGATGATTATACCATTTATCTCTGAAATTCATCCGACAGACCGGTCTATCTCATACTCTCAGGTGGATGGAAATGGAGGAGTTGCGTAGGTACATATACACCGGCTGAGGTTTCTGTTTTGCTGGTGTTGTTGTGATGTGAAAGCAACTCTTCATCATCATATCACATATTATATAAATATATAAACGTTACATACATGCATGTTATGATGCTATGCTACTTGGTTCGTAAAAAAAGAGACAGAGAAACTGAAGCCTGTTCGTGCACGCATGAAGATGATACAATGATGACGACGATGATATGATGATACATCATGGAATAGAGAAGAGGAAAAATTTCCTGACAAAATGCATCATTATCTTGATGATAGTCTTGTTGATTTGGTTATGCAACAAAGGGTTGATGATGATGATGATGAAGGTATATTATATTGCATGGGCACGGTATATATATTCCCACTTCATCATCATAACATATATTTCATGTTTTAGAGCGTATTTCTGCTTATTTTTTTTTTTACATATTTTTAATAAAAAGTTTTTGAGAGTTTTGTGGTAATAATAAGGTTGCAAGAAGTGCTAAAGCTTCGGTGGCTCTTTACATGTTCAAATATCAGGATATGGAATCTGTGCTGCTGTTGTTGTATATTGTATGATCCTCTTGCAAAGAGGATTATAATAGTTATGACTTGACTTGCTGCCTTGCTGATGACTATGATTTGGGAATATTATTATTTTATATATATGGTTAATAAACAAAATGGATGAGATTTTTTTTCATCGTCCACATTATTCTCTGATTTTCTATTATATTTATTTTTTTATCTTGACTTTGGACACGGATAGAACATAAAAAACATTAGATGGATAGAGTGAGTGGAGAAGAAGAAGAAGGCTAGTTGATTACCCTTTTGTTTGTGTGAACCTCGGCTGTTTGGTTGGTTGGTTTTTTTTTCATAAACTATTTTTTTTGCATTTTTTGTTGCTGCTTTGCGTATGAAGAGATACATAATGACAAGTAGCAATTTACAGGGCGATTATTTGCACGAACTTGAGATTAGTCTCTGCTATCTCCCTTTTTCATCGCTCTCCTCATTTTATCGTGCATTAAAAGCGTTTTTACTCTAGAACAGAGAGCGATAGTAATATTCTCGGTCGTATTGTGTATTGCTATTTGGTAGAGAAGAGAGAAACAAGAAATAAAAGATGAGAGCACGTTTTATAGAATATTTTAGCAGATGCGATGATGGAAAGTGGGAGGAGAGTGTGCGTGGATTGATTCCCCCTTCCTTTGCTGTGCATATGTAGTAATTTGGTAAAAGGTACTAGTTATCAGCACATATCTGTCCATCTTACTTGAGTCACTTAGTCATTTTCATGTAATTACAAAGGTACAGACTAATTTTCGGTGAGTGAAAAATAAATAAATGAGATGATGTTGTTGTTGGAGGTGGTAGTGGTGGTGGTACACCAAATAAGATTTTAGTCAATGATGGAAGATGTAGTGCGATGAAGTGGCTGATGGATGACTAAGTAAATGTATTGACTTTCCATATTTTTTCTGTAAATCCACATGTGACACGAAAAAATAGAAGAGAAGAAAAATGTATATTTATTATTATTGAATGAAATATTGGCACACCATGATTTTTTTTGTGCGTGCATGTATTCTTAAGTATCGGGTTCACATGTGTGATGATGTCTTCCCAAAAGTAGCATTATGTTCCCAATAATTAGCATCATAAATTTTTGTATTTACATTTACGTACGTACATATGTGTGTTTGATGGTGTACATCTAGTTATGTGAGATCACATATGAAATACACATACTTATGTCTAAATTAACTGTTCTTTTTATTTTGCAGATGAGTCCAAATTTCCAGACGCATTACCAGATACAGACCCTTGGGCTTATGACGTTACATGGTTTCAAATGGAACCCGAAGATGCCTACATTATCCGAGGGAAGCCAGCCACTTTGACGTGCAGAGTGGCATCTGCTCTTAAAGTAAGTTATATTTATGTATATATTTTCTGTTTGTTATGTTGTTTCCTTCCAAAGTTATTGCTTACGCACTTTATGGACACATATATTTATGAGCAGCTATGAAAATGTACACAAGTATGTAATGGTATAAAGTGCACAAATATATGTGTATTCTTCTTATAATACTTATAAAGTAGCATTATTATCAGCACACCATCTATCGAACCCTTTTTTTCCTTCAACAGACACAGAGAATATAGTGGGGGAGGTGAAGAGATGCCCTCCTTTGCACTTATTTTTTTCTACCTCCATGAATCTTCCTTCAACTGAATATATACCTATATATTGTTATACATTTTTTCCCTCTCCTCTCATTTTTCTTTTTTGAAAAAAAAAGTCGGTCTCCTTTTTTTCCTCTTTTGGAAAATGGGTTTGACGATTTCTCACACGCACACTTACATAAAACGAAAAAAAGGCAGGCAGTTTTATATTTGTAAATCGGTTCCTTCGGTTTCTTTTTCGCTTGTTGCCAGAAACATGGTTTAGATTTTTCTTATTGCGTTACCCGTTTTACATTCTTCTTTTCACCTTCAATGTAACACACTGACTTTGTTTGATTTTTTTTTGTCACAAACCCTTTTTGCCTAATGGTGAAGTTTGGTATATTCCTCTAACAACATCACAGTCTATATAAATATATTTTTTTCTACAAGAATGACAGATTTTTACCCTACTGGCGGATTTTTTTCTTCTTCCTTTTACGGTCCTTGTACGCACTAGTGGCGAAATCCATCTTAATCAAAGACGGATAGGAAAAAACCCATTTCCTTCCTTTTTTTCTATTGAAACATATTTTGTTTGCATTGTGTATACGTGCCTAGGTATATGCATTCAGCTTATCCTCCTCCAGATTCAGATTTCTGTATAACAACTAAAATTCCAAAAAAAATCTTTGATTTCTTCCATGACTGCTCAAGTGCAAGCAGTTGTATAAGATGTTGTTTTTGTAATACTTTTTACGTAACACATACTACGCACAAATGGATGGATGAATGATTTTTTTTTATACCAGTGAGTTATATTTCCAAGTTACAAAATTCATTCACTCATACAGATAGCCAATCTGATTTATCTTGTCTCTGGTCTTCATTGTGTGTATTGTGTAGTGTAGTGTTGAGTGTAGAGTACAATTCCTCCCTACATGCTTTTGCACGTTTCCTTTGAATATGAACTTTCCATCCGTCCATGTAAGATGTTTATTCAATAGCAAGAGACTTTTTTAGAGACTTTTTTTTAGGGTAGGACAATCATCACGAACGGATGGATAAGCATCTATTTTCTCTCAAAATTTACATAGCGCAATATCAATATCACCACCACTACTTGTTATTGTACGCTACGCTGTGATCATGATGTTGCTTCTGCTGCTTTGTCTATTATTTTCGTCGTTGTCGTCGCGAGACATACTAATAAAAGCCTGACTGACTGCGTATATAAGAGAGAGACCATGTGCCTTATTGCCTCTTATTCTTTTACGACTTCCCCTCTGACCTGGTTTTCTATTTTCCATGTCGACGTGAGTTCCCTTCTCATGTAATAATAGCAGTAGTAGCTGTAATGAAAGACGTAACGCAAGATGAACCCTATCGAATTTTAATATCATCACAAGCACACTACTACTAGCTGCGTTGTGACGTTTTTTCAAAAACAGAAGAGGAACCATACAAAAAAATAATAATAGTAATAACCGACAAAATAACGTCGGAATGGAAAAAGCGTTTTCTTTTGCGGTGATGGTAGCAGAATGGGATCTATACAATATCTACATATTGTAATCTACTATCTAGCTGTCTCATCATCTCATCACTATACAATTTGCTACTGCTTGTTATAATATCCTAGTTATTATTTTTATTTATTTTTATTTTGTTCTCATCATCATCATCATCAGCACGAAATTCTATTCGTTTATAATAATAATAATAATAATAATATTTTTGTGTCTTTTTTTGTGTTCCAGGTCTACTTCAAATGTAATGGTGCAGTGGTTCCTAACAAGCGGCAGACGTTCAAGAGTTCAACGCATGAAAACACTGGAGCTCCAATAGTAAGCTTTATTATTAGCATCCTTTTCTAGTCCATTTTAATGACTACTGCTTGTATTTATACATACATATTATATTTATTCGTTACGGATTCTCATGAATATATGGACCTACTTACATCAAATAGACAAAAAAAACAGCGCTATGAATTCCGTTTCCTATTAAATTCACGAGTTCTCTCCTGTGCCCATCTCTCTCTCTCTTTTTCTACTTAACTTGCATTAGGAATAGTCTATCTTCTAAATTGCCTTTTTCAAGATATGGCGCTACATTTACAATAATAATAACCAAATACAAGCAAAAAAAAATCCAATGCCATATTTATAAAATATTACTGGTTATAATGAAATGATCGTGTCCTGACATGACATCCTCCCACACACACACACTGCGTTCTTTTTTTGTACATATAATATCATCGTTTCTCCACCATCACCGGAACTACTAAAAGGAGCGACAGAAGGAGAAAAAACAGTATTATAACTGCATAACATAGTATTACAACGGCTGTAAATATGTTCGTTGAACTGTTATGAGATTGTAGATTTAATACTCTGTAAATTTTCGGAAACGAGCTTTTCTTCATTCTCTCTTTTCTCCTATTTTTCTCGTCCTGAATAAAGAACGCACACACAAAAGTATCCTCCGAGAAGAAAGCTCTGCAGCGACGGGTAGAATGAAAACTGTGACAAGAAGGCAGACAGGCTCATATATATGAAGCTCATCATCAAGAAGCGTTCTCACACAACAAAATGAAAAGCCTGCTGGCATCATGTACATAGTATGTATGTATGTAATATGTACATAAAATTTTGCAGAAAGTTTTGGCGTTTTGTTGCTTATTGCCAAGGGTGTTGTTCGATGAAATAGAACAAGACTGGCTTGGTGTGTGTATGTATGTGTGTGTGTGTGAAGAGTTGGGTGGGTGGTAGTGGGAAAATATAAGCTGGTGAGATCGTCATTGCAATGATGATGATGATGGAAAAGGTTCAATCTTCTTTTTGAAGAAAATCATCCAAAAGCAGCTAGAAACATGTGCTTCCATCCAGTCAGTTGTCGACGGTGCCAGGATAGTATATAAAAAAGGATGCGCACTCCTTCATTATCACTATCTCACATCAGCATCATCACCATCGTCATGATATGATGATGGCACGACACACGATTATGTGTTATTATTATTATTATGATTATCAAAAAGGCTGGCGGTGATGTGACGATGATGGTACTACCGTCACTTTCATCCTTTTGCAAAGACTATAAAAAAAACTCTGCTGACAATATGCTTAAAATATAAGTCTAGGAGGGCAAAGAGCAAGCGTCCTCTCATTTCCGTCTCTTGTGATCCCATGTCTTTTATTGAGAGAGCTTTATATGAAAAAAAGAAGAAGAAAATGTTGAAACAACTACCAGCATAATATAATATCGTTTCCTTCCAAAATGGCGCAAAGCGGAACTGAAAAAATAATAATATTGAAGTAAAAAACAGAATCAAACTGAGGACGCATCATGAATACGAAATTAGGCAGAACAAAAAAATGTAAAGCATGAGAGAAAAGATGATACAATATAAAAGCTGATGCTTTTACTTAAACAAGATAGTAATTTCACTGTGTGTGCCCTAGAAATTCATACAGATATATAGATGTGAATTAAGTACAATGTTTTTCAGAATCGTATTATTATTTGAATGTGGAATTAATTGGAACACTACTTTTTAAACTGTTGAGAACATGATAACTACGTGGACCTGTATAGTGTAATGGCTCATTACAAAAGTAATGCTTCCCGTAGCTCATAGACAAAAGCAGAATGTGATGACGATCCTATAATAATTAGCCCCTTGTTTACCACTTTCGAATGTGTAGGTATGTGGTTACGAATAGCGTATATTATTGCAAGGGAGATATATATTACAGGCTTATGTAATATGAACGTTTAAGACGACTGATCAAATAAATAAAGTTCAAGGAATGAAAGATACAAGGAGAGGTACAGCTATAGTTGGCGAGTCAAAATGATAAAAATTGGTAAAAGCAGGTGCATAGGTAATACATATCTGCATAATACCAAATCCTTTCATATATAAGAACATGACTATTGATGAAACTGACTGGAGTCTCCTGTCTTCCTCTAACCAATTTTTACTGCTGCTGTGGATGATGATGACTATTATAAAATGACAATGACGATGCAGATTATGAATGACCATTATAAAAATACACAGAGCATCAAAGGCTGTCATGCAATACCGCGCGTCTTTGTCAACTTGGGCATAAAAAAGAGTCCTACTGGAGATAATATTGTAAGAAGGTGGGAGTAAGTGTTGCTTAAAAATATGGAAGCTCCGTTGAAGTCATCTTAACGCAATTTTAATATAATGAGTGAGAACACCAACTTTCCATTTATTTACCACTTACACTACTTCATACTTGTCGGGGGCTCCACACTGGTTGGTACTTGTCAGTTGACTCGTCATCATAAACTCATTAAAATATTATACCTTTTAAGAGCATCCAACGTATGTATGTATACAGCATTATAAGAGCATATATATGTGTGTATGTATAGAAATATAAGAGTTTAAAGAAGAACTTGATGTTTCCGTATATAATATTTAGCGTGTGATGTGAGTTATATATTAAATGTTTCATGTGTTTCTGTAAAGCGACGAAGATTATGATATAATCTTTTCCAGAAAATACTTTTATACTCCCTCCTTCTCGCTTTTATTATATTGCATATTAAAATAGGCATCTTATTTATTTTTGTTTTCTTTCAAAACTTTGCAGACGGAAGTGCAACTAAATGTCACCCGGGAAGAGGTTCAAGAGCTCCCAGGGTTGGAGAAATACCGTTGCGAGTGTGTCGCCTGGAATAAGCGGGGAGCGAAGAGGAGTCAGACTGCTATCGTCGAAGTTGCATGTAAGTGACATTTTAACACATTCTTTCTCCCACCACCGATCCACACTCCTTTTACTCCCATTTACCATAATCATCAGGAGAGCAGCACGGTAATGCGTGGCTGCATAAGTAATGTGTTTACTACTACAGAGCCACCCCTTTTCCTTACTTTTACCTACACCAAACCTCTGCTGCTATTGACTGGTGTTGTTCAAACCCAACATTCTTTCTTTAAAACTTTTTTTTATGATAATAGCAATGCATTTTCGGGTGCATTACAATAACTAAAAGCAAACTTAAGGAAGATAATATAGCACACGTCTTACTCATCCTTCTTCAAAGAAGAAGAGAGAAAAAA
>JAHZNC010002424.1:0-20618 GCA_027744095.1 Zhuqinia jingwanae | reverse complement strand
GAGGCAAGATCTAAGAGTTCCTGCAAAAAAGTAATATAAAATGCATAACCAACATAATTTATTATATAAATTATAAATATAAATTTGTCACTTCTTCTTGTTTATATATTCATTACAAGTTATATAATGTACTATTTTTATTTCCTCTTTAAAGTATACTGTTCTAATGTTATCTGATATATACTGTGTCTTTTGGCAATTATAAAATTATGAAAGTGCTAAGTGCTAAAATACATAGAAGCTAGATTCATCCCCTAATGTAAACCGATATAAAAAGTCCATTGTTTGCAAAAAATACTGAATAATAAAAGGACAAAATTAAATTACCTTTGAGCTGCCGGCATCACGATAGGTGGCAAATAAATTATCGGGCTTGTAACGTGTGATCAATTGTTTCACAAGCTCCAATCCGATACCCCTATTTGCACCGGTGACAACAATGTTCTTGCATTTACTCATTTTTACTAACTACTCAAATTACAATTCTTGAATGACAAAAAAAACACCAAAAAATGCGATCAGCAAGTAGGACGATAATATTCAATAAATCAATAATCCTTCATAGGAATCCCACTAAAGCATGACAGCACGAGTTTTGTCCCTGAAACTTGACTTTAAATTGACATACAATATTCAACATTTTCTCCATAGCTTTTAAAAGATTGTGTTTGATTCCCACACTATGAAAGTCAAAGAATGGGGAATAGTGTACATTATGTTAAGATGCATGCTTTTATCTTAAAGTAGGACAATTGCGTTGCACGTGCACTTGAATTGTGGTGTGTATTTTTCGTGATTTTTTTTTATTGAGACAAGTGGCCATCCAAGGATGAATAGTTTATGTAGACAGACAGGCAATGAAAATGGAATAATTCATTTTACGGCTATTGTCAACCAATGTTTCCACTAAATGTGAGAATATCTTGGTTTCTCGATTATAGCGAAACTTTGATGGTAGCCTTAAAGAAGAAAAATGAAAGAAAAAAAACAATAGTTAAATTCCAATTTATGAGAGTTGATACAAATGCTCTCGAATTGAACAAAATAAAAAGTAAGTGTAAACCTATGAGCTCTCTTGATTACCATGAAGCGAGGAACTTCCAGATTCGCTTTCCTCAGTTAACGGGTTCATGTCTTCTTCAAAAAGTCTCTTCTAAACCAACCTTGGTTTTCACCAATAATGAACATGACAAGGACGATTCGGCACTTACAAAAAGGGGAAATGTAAACAAAATGAACGTTGGGTTGGACATACTGTTTGAAACCAAAACGTCGACATTGAAAAAGTTGATATGAAAGTCATGCATTCTGATATCGTTGTTTCTTTGCAAGGCATTCTATACAAAATCTGGAAAGCGGAAGTGAAGTAATTGGAAGAAAATACTGGCAAGCAAAGTAGTTTTACATAGGCAATATAGGTACGGCGGCTTAACTACTTTTAAATCAAAAGAGAAGTGAAATGATCCTCATTATTAAGATACCATGATAAAATTATGCATTGCTGGTGGAGTACATCATGCTTCGTCAAAGTTATTGAATATAATACGATAATCAAATTTAATCTACTTTCTACAGTTTTAGTAACATCACAGTCACATTGCTAGCTAACAATGTGTTAATACATTTCGATTTTTTGCAACACATCAAAAAATTGATTTACATATCACGTTTGCTACGATTTTGAATTAATTTGATTTTTCCATAATCAATAATGGAATGTTGTATTATGTTTGTAATTATTCCAGTCCTGCACTAATTTACCACTCATCAAAAAATTGATTTAAATATCACGTTTGCTACGATTTTGAATTAATTTGATTTTTCCATAATCAATAATGGAATGTTGTATTATGTTTGTAATTATTCCAGTCCTGCACTAATTTACCACATTGCCTCCTTTCCATCAAATCTGAAGAAATGGCCAGTGTTGTTTTCATTCAGTTGCTCCAAAACTTTCACAATTCCTGACACACTCTCTTCAGTTGTAATCATAGCGTTGGAACCTCCTATGATTTAGTTAACATTTTTGTAAGAAGTTGAATGACTCGTGTGTATCATTCACAAAATACAAAGATAAATTTAACGATTTTTAAGTTTATTTCAAGTATACCCAAATCAGTTTTTACCCATCCTGGATGCAGCGGAATTACAAGAATTCCATTTCCCAAAAGGTCAAGGCTCATATTCTTTGATGCTTGGTTAAGCGCCGACTAGAAACACAAAATATCGACTTTGGAAAGCATATTATTTAAAAGAAAACAACTAATTCATAAAAGCATATATTTCAAAATTAATACCTTGCTGATTCTGTATGAATATGCTTTCCCACTGGTGTTATCACCAATTGAACCCATATTAGTACTCATTTGGAGAACAACGGCACGTCCAAGTCCGAGAGGACCACTACTGCCAGCTTTACTTGCCTTCTCCAAAAGTGGAAGGAAAGCCTGAAAAATGCGGGATATATATTTTAAAACATTTTTTTAATAGTTTCCCGATCCATGATAATTCTGAATTCGGATTTTTTAAACACTTTGCCTACTTGAGTAATCATTATTGGAGCAATTGTATTAACTTCAATATGAAACATCAAGTCATCCTTTTTCAGCTGCGAGAGTGTACCATTGTTCTCCCAGTTGGCCACTCCCGCGTTGTTAATTAGGAGATTTATGCCGGCACCTTGGGTTGCTGCATCCACTTGCGCCACAAAATCGGCATACTTATCTGTTGCTCTAACATCTACAGACACAATCGGCACAGTCAAAATGATCACACAATTATTGGTAAATACTTAATTTTTGATACAACTGTGGAAAATGTTGAAGAAAAGGGTACCTAGAACAACTGCATGGAGATTTCCATTTTGTGAGGCAAGGTCTAAGAGCTCCTACAAAAATTAATATAACTGTAGTGTAAACCGATAAAAAAGAAGCTTATTTGCAAAAGATACTGAATAAAAGGACAAAATTAAAGTACCTTTGCGCTGCCAGCATCGCGATATGTAGCAAATATATTGTCGGGCTTGTAACGTGTGATCAATTGTTTCACAAGCTCCAATCCGATACCCCTATTTGCACCGGTGACAACAATGTTCTTGCATTTACTCATTTTACTAACTGCTCAAATTACAATTCTTGAATGACAAAAACCAGAAACTGAAATCTGCAAGCAGGACGATAGCAATCATTCACAGAAATCCCAAAAACGCTAAAGAAAACAAAATTTTACACAAAACCTTGAAAGCTTTTATTACATAAATGAAGTGGAGTTATTGAACGACGACAAGCAAGTAGTTTTACATTGCGGCTGAAACACTTGAGCATTCACGGGAATCCCACAGAAGCATAACATTATAAATTTATCCCACTTGACTTTGGTTTGACATTATACCATATCCAACTTTGTTTGTCCATAGTTTTTTAAAGACTGTTTTTTTATTCCCACACTATCAAAGTCAAAGAATGGGGAACAACGTACATTATATTATGATGCATGCTGTTAGCTTAAAGTATGACAATAGCTATTGAAGACTGCAATAAGTTCTCTTTGTCACTTGAATTGTGTTGTGTGTATATTTCATGAAATATTTTATTGGAACAAGTGGTCATTTATGGATGGCTATTATATAGACAGACAGGCAATGAAATGAATGAATGAAAATTGTCAACAAATATTTCCATTAAATGCTTTGGTTAATAATCACGGAGAATATCTTGGTTTCTGTTGTATCGAAACCTGGATGGCAGCCTTAAAAAAGAAAAAAAAACAAAGAAAAAATATTAGTTCAATTCCAATTTATAAGATTTGATCGAAAATGATCTCGAATTGAACAAAACAAAAAGTAAATGTAAACCTACCCTCTCTTGATTCGATGAAGTAAGGAACCTCCAGATCCACTTTCCTCAATTATTGGGCTCGTTCCTTCGTCAAGTGTCTCTTCTAAACCAACATTGGTTTTTACCAGTGACGCTGGTTGGGGTGACGCCCAACTTCCGGCAAGCAACCCGATAAGGACGAAGAGAAGCACGATTCGGCACTACAAAAAATGTGTACGGTAAACAAAATGGACGTTTGGACATTAACAATATGGTTTAAATGGAATATGTCTTTCATCCTCCCTTACCATATAAGATGACATTCTTGACAGGTTTCGATCGGTTCTTGGACGAAATATTAAATTTCGAGTATAATATCCCGTATAAAGTTCAAAAGAAGTGACAAAGGTGAATGTAACTGGATAACTGCTAGAGTTATGTTTCTTGTGTTGCTTATATATATTCCAAAAAAAAATTAAAACAAATATTTTCGCTTTGGCCAGTGATTTTCCATGCGTAAATACAAAGAGTATGAGATCATTTTAAAAAATGATGAGAAGAAAATGAAACTAGGTCAAACCAACTACATTTAATATCTCACTATGATTAGTATGGATGAATTGCTAGTGTTTTTAAATGCTTAATTATAGCTGATGGAAGAAGAAAATTTGTTATTTTATGGATAACAAAAGTTAAATTGTACTGATAGCAAAACAAAAACTATAATAATTAATATTGCTACAAACAATTATTGTCATTTCTCACTCATACTGAAATGTGTATGAAATGCTTAATTATGATGAGTAGCCAATTTTTAAAATAATTATCAGATGCAAGACTAGTAGCAAAAAAATTCCACCAAATTTGGGTCAAATAACAACTCTTTATTATATCATACGTAATACTCAAAGCATTGTACAAAAATAAAGCAAAGATTATATATGAACGTAAAAATTTCCAATTTTTTTGTTAATGCATGAACAACAGTGATTAGTAATCCCTGACAAGGTCCTTGTTCCTGTTATACCTGATCTTCATTCTACTATTCTTTGGTGACCTTTTGACACGGTTATGTCCTCCAGAAAGGTCACCTGCACTGAAAGCTAGCGGAATTATATCTCCGCGAAAATTAGCTGAATCGTTTATCTCTTCTGGTTGATGTACTCCTCTCAATTGCAGTTGTTCAGATGATGATGGCATGGCCAAAGTCATTGGGGCAGAAACTGTTATCACAACTCCAATCAACACTGTCGCTAAAAACGAGGCCGTTGTAAATCTGAGTGGTGTAAACTATTGTTTAAAAAATGCAAAACATGGTTGATTATCTTTGATTTTCAAAATAATTAGGATTACGATTTTTAAATTTAACTTACCATTGCGAAATAGTATGAAGAAAATTGCTTGTGGTAAAAAATTAGATCAAGATAATCAGTAGGACTTTGAATGGACGTTCTGTGTCAACCGAAATAAGTTCGCTGTGCCGAGTGACTACATGCATATTTGCTTCCCTCCTATTCTTTATATAAGGAACAATTGTTATTGTGGCGTTGCGCAGTTGGCCAGTTTGCATTTTAAAACTTTGTTCGTTTATATTTATGCGTAAATATTTTAAATTCTGATGCGAAAACACTAACACTTGCCGACGTGTAAGCATTAACGTCATCCGTGCTAATTACTTTGTTTACTGATTCCTGATAGCTCCCACTGCTCCCAGCAAGCATTATTGGTTTGAAAAACACTTTATTTATGGAAATTGACGTCATTGTTTTAGCGACCTATTACAAGATTGCTAAAAATAGAAGCAATTTAATTAGTAATTCCAACATAATGTCTTACTTAAAACTCTAAGTCATGTGATGTGTATCATTTTTACATAACAAAATAACTTTGACATTGATAGGAAAAATGAAGGCATGTAAACATTATATTGGTGAATGAACTGAAATGAAGTAAATGCTTAATCGCTATTAATTATGAATGATAAATTATTACTCTTATACATTTTTTAAGAATGAATACTTGTACATTTTTTTAGAATGAATACTTGTACATTTTTTTAGAATGAATACTTGTACATTTTTTTAGAATGAATACCTACATGTTTAAATGTGAAAGTCAATATTTAAAAAATATTTTTTCCTCATGGCTAATGAATATGAAATTTTAAAAAAATCAACATACATGTATGCTGCGATTGGAATTTAACTAAAAAGTAAAAAGCTTATAGCTTCAGCTACCTTATAAAATTCCACAGTATGTCCGTGTGACTGTAAGTCTAAACAGTTTCAGAACTCTAATTGTATCTCTCACAAACGGATTGACCAATCATACGAGATGGTACGGCACAGGGGAGCATGTTTCACATTAATCTCGAATGACGTCTCTGCTCAAAATGATCTTACAGTTAAGATATGTTAAATATTTCAGCCGTAGCTTCACTACTTAGTTATCCCCGTCTTAACAGTTATTGATGCCATTAAAATTTTAAAATGCCATTGACGTTAAAATTTACACGTGGAACGACTTTACCTTGAAGTCCAGGACACAGGAAGACTGCAACCAAATAAAGAATAATTAAACAGACTATCTGATTGCTGACTGTGACAATTGAAAAAAAACAAATCCTTGAATAAATGATACTGTTAAAATATTTAACGTGCTGCACGGGTTTGGGTTGAAAATTTAAACACACAATTTTTTATAACGTATGAACTATCAACTTCCTAGTTTATTTCTATAAAATTTTGATAAAACTGGTAAAAAGTATTTTCTCCAAGCAAAAGAAAAAACATACGTCAACAACAATATTTGCATTGACTAATGACTACTGGTTAAAACAACAAAGCAGTCATTCTAAACACACTTGACGTGTGTACACTGTGCACATTGCAAACTGCAAACGTTTTACAGTTAGTTTTTTTTAATCTTCCGTTTTCTTGCTCGTATCTGGATTGATGTAGGTATGCTTGCTGCCTTCCATAGAATTTAAAATGCATCTGTTTACGTGTATATATGTTCAGACTTTAGATGTCAAATTTAAAATTTTTAATCGATGCTGAAGAAATTAAACATGCCTATGCATATATGCATATGTATATCCCATGTCATTTCTATAAGTTTTAATTTTAAATGTTGAGACAAATCATCATTTTATCATCATTTTTATCCCCATTACATAATTCACGTACGTCAAAACATGTGTATTAACGTCGAGATTCCAAAAATAACTTAGCAAGAAAGGTGACTGGATTTATAGTTTAGATATGATGTGACTGTGTGACCCTCATGGTAATTTTTATGTCAAAGTATTCCATAAATCTTTGTACGTAATTTGATACGCCGATAAAATTAATTACAACTGGGATTACCAGTATTGTTGATTGTTTGAAAAAGCTTCAATTTGCATAAGTTGTATAGTTCACCTAATTTGCTTACACTTTGCTATTTCGTATTCTGGTTGTTCCGATTTATTTAAATAAAAGGTTTTTTGTCTAGTTTAATGTCCTAAATAAATATGAAACAAAATCAAGTATGAAACCAAATACTATTGAATTCATCTACATTTACGCATTACAAAATATCTAGATAATATGCACATATGTACATAGGTCATGCAATGGCCTCGGAAAACAATTTCATTTTAAAAATCACGGAAAGAAAATGTAGCTTCATAGGTTATAGGTGTGTTACATTCTGTCATCATTATCATAATCATGATGCCTAGGCTTAAGGCGTCACTTGCTGCAACAAAGAGCCGAGTCATTCCGCCTACGGACTACGGACCAATAACCAAAACGAAATCAGCTGTAATAAATCAACTTTCGTGTAGAGAAGCCAGTTGTTTTAAAGCGACGGCAATATGCATTAAAATCACATCACCTCAGTAAATTAAATTTGTTGTAGTTGTATTATTATTGTGTGGTAACATTTCTTGAGCTGCGTTTTTGGTTGGGAAGAAAGTGACGAATCGAAGAGCTCTAAAGTGCGTGTTAGATTGATTTGGTAGCAATATTAGTTATCAGGGACTCGTGCGTATTTTATTGTAGAGCGAGAGTGTGTAGTGTAGAGTAAAGAAATATTTTAGCTTTTATTAGTTAATTTGAGTTTTTATTGATCCCAGCTTTACGCTATGTATTCAACCTGAATCGGCATGGTAGAAATGGCTATTCTTTCCCAAGACAAGGATAAGAAAGGGTAAGGCTACGCTCGGAGTCACAAAAACCAAAAAAGGAAAAGTAATATTAATTTATGTGTGTAATTTGTTCGTTATAATGTGATTTGATACATATGGGATTTTTGCTCTTGAATTAGGTGCTATTGGAATTGGCAAGGCTGATCTTATCGTGATCCTGACATGTGGAGATGGACGAAACAGGAACACGTATTGTATTTTGAAAAAAAAGTAAATAATTTTACCTTGTCTTGAAAACTTAAAATGATAGCAGAATACAAACTTAGCTTTAGCTGTTTAGAAAGTTATTTTGAAATTGGTGTATATTGAATTTTTTCTTTGCAGTGCAATTAATTTGTCGGATTCAAATTCGTTTTAGCTCTAGTCCCTGACTATTTTAAACCTGGCTGAGTGTTCGGAAGTTCGTGTTTTGAATTTGTTGTGTCAAAAGCTGGCTGACCAAGCCCTTCATCTAAAGGACTTGGTCAAGGAGGCTATTGAGCCGGGCGTTGGAATGGCTAAACTGGGTGCTGATTATTCCGAAAATCTTACTCCCACTTCAGAAAGTGGCAGTAGCAGTGAATACTCAGCAAGTGCTGATCATGACCATAATATTAGCAGCTCAAGCCAAGGTAGCAGCAGTGCCAGCCAAGATGATATTCTTCCAATTATGCAATTGCCCGTTGAGGTATGCACTTATACTTAATTTTTTTTACATCAAATCACGTACCGATTCTCTGAATTGTAATATGTGCTTTTTTAATTCCTTTTGTTTAGATACGAGCCAAAATTCTCAACATGATAAACCAACGACAGATTCAGAGTCTGCGTCTCGTGAGTAAACAGTGGTGTGAAGAGATAGACCAGTTTTATGAGTTTGCATTCAGTATTTACGACACCACAAGTAATCTTTCCCTCATCAAAAACCTTCGATGTCGAGAATGTATTATTTGGAAGCTAACTCGCGATCTCAAAGCAGAAGGGCTGTTTCTGCATCCATCGTACATCAAGGTCATAAAGGTATTTGGACCAACTTCGGCGGAAAACTTGAAAAATCTTATTTCCTCCTGCACCAACTTGGAACATCTAACAATGACGAGGCGTGCGAACTATCCATGGATCCTCAACTTACAAGATACTCCTGCGCTATGTAATTTAACTGAACTACGGTATTTACGACTGAACTCTGAGGAACATTTGCAAATTCATCGACCTTCATCAGACCAAAGATTAAACTTGAAAGTTCCGCCAATGATGGACTGTTATTTTCCAAAGTTGAAAGTTTTCGAAATTCTTAAGCGTTTCCCTGTATGGCACTACTCTCATTACGTAACGTCTGTTCTTAAATTTGCCTCCCGGCATTCGTTAACTCTTACCCAAATTGAATTGGACTTTATTCCATTATCTTGCATAGCATGGTTGGGTGACCACGATATGCTTGATGACGAAGTTAGCTCTTCTGAAGAAGAAGAATTTCGTTTGGAAAACGGTATCGTGGGTCATCAACGCAGAAGGAACAGAAATGACAAATGTGTGTCCCCTCAAGAAATTAATCTTGATCAACTTTGCAAAATACGGCTTCAAAAAATGTGCATCACAACCATGGGGTATTCTAAAGACATTCACATTTGGAAATCTCTTTTGGAAAGTCAGTCCCTTCCTCCGCCTAAACCTGAAGAGGAAGAAATGTGCTTTCAAAATCGTAAAGTTTGTCATGGTCTTCGGGAACTTCGTTTTGAATGGTTGTGTCGAGATCCGATGACAGAAACTAGAGCCAGGGTTTCTGGTTTTCCTTGGGTTCATTTTCAAGCTCCAATTGAAGCTTGCGCAGCAACACTTGTTCATGTTGAATTAGCAAATTTATCCATGGTCATGAAAGTATTCCCTAGTTCTCCTGTCGATAGCAGCGCCTCAACCACAAGGGGAATTTTAGGCAAACTGCAGGGATCAGTATTGCACAAAGTTGTGCCCTTCGACCTGAGCATATTTAGACATTGTACTCGCCTAAAAAGTCTCATTTTGCGATGTCGTGAGAATCATGCAAGGATCCATCCAGTAGATTTGGGACACTTTGGACAACAACAAAGAGCTGTGGGTGGAAGTGTTGCTGGTGTGGCGCTTGCTGAAGATGTTGATGCTGCGAATGGAAATGGGCAAGCAGTTGGTGCTGCCGGTGGTGGGCCGGAGCATCGTGGAGTCGTTGCCACCGTGGGAGAAATTCTTCTCATGGTCAATGCAATGGAACTTCCTGACTCGATCGATAAACTTGAAATTTATAGATTTCCCATGCTCACATCTGATATTGAAGCGTGCACCAAGAAGCTGGTTAACCTGAGAAAGTTATATTTCCATGAATGTGGCAAAACAAATAACTTTGGAGTAAGTGCAGACATCATCCGACAAATCGCCAAGTTGAGACAACTGAAGTTTTTGGAAATAGTTGGGTTTAATGATGGTAACGAAGAGAGGAAATCAATGCTGGAGATTGTGTTTCAACAAATTGGAAGGCCATTTGAGGGTCAGGATACTTGGTTGGAACTCTGCGATGGAAGTACTACAGCATTCGAGACGCTTCAAGCTGTTGTTTTAGATGCCTAGGTTTAGGCTAATATTTTTCTGGGAATAGAGATGAGGCTGGATTTGATTCATGGTCTCTACATGACTTTGACTCTTGTGCTAAGAGTTGGATATTATGAATTTACGTGTATTAGAAAGACTACTAGTTAATAGCTGCATGAAAATGTATTCAAGATGAGTATTTAACATGATTATTATTATGAACCTCATCATCATGAATCTCGAACTTACTAACTTATTAATAACTCTATTCTCTGGTGAGCATACAAGTTTGTTGTTTTATCCGTTCTGCATAATAAACAAGTCTATTAGTGCTAATCTGTTAGTAGTTGTTACCTATTTATATAAATTAATTTGTGTTCCAAAAAATAATTAAACTTGTTTTGTATAAATGTAAATAAGTGTATCTGTCATACGCACTTTTAAGCATTCGTATTTACATTACTTATAATGTTTTGTAAAATGAGAGGTTTTTTTCCATTCTAATGCATTATGTGGCTAATTGTAACTATTAAACTATTGAAATAAAGTCATCATTTTGTTCTCATACGTAAAAAATGTTAAGCTGGTACTATTTTAACCGTAGTAAACTACATGTTACACACAACCTTCCTTGTAAAAGGAATTTCTGTATTGCAACATTTTTATTTTGTAGTAATAATTTTCAAAATTGTACTTGTGCATTATTAGTTCCTCGTTTGAACTGTTTTATTTCATTTTTCGAACTCCGAAAAAAGATATACTTTTCACAATGATTATGCAAATCTTATTTTATTTCGTATAGTAATAGTGATACGATAGTGCGTTTTCTTTTACTTTACTTGTCTTTACTAACATTTTTGGCATATTCGACAAAAAATGGCATTCTAATCAGTGACATGAAGGCCTTTTCAAGTTCCAAAGATAATAACATTAATAACAGTTATTGCACCACTTCACACTTGGAAAAACAAATTCTTGGGCTCACAAAACAAATGTTCATTGTTCATCAGTACAAGCATCTTTATAGCACTTTGTGGGACTCATTAAAATAAATACATTGTTTTGAAGAATGGAATTTCCCCTTTTCCACAGATGCCACCAAATAAATGCTACAGATTTGTTACCAATACTTGTTAGCATAAGGAAATGAAATGTAATAAAAGTATGGACCTTCTATTTAAATTTTTGGATCATCTTGAAAAGCATTCATGAGAATAAGTACACAAATCTTAAGATAACAGTACTAATTAATGTATTATCAGTACGAGCACGTGAGAACATTCACGTTCACTCGATAAAATATTACTTCAAAAACTGGTGAAAACGGGTATATAAGAACATCTAAAGGAAATTTGGGATTCTGTCTACAAACAACCTGTTCTACTACGATTAAGTGTGTCATGCGTCATCTGGATAGTATATTGTACATGCAGCTACATACAATAATACAAAATGCTCGTTAATTTCTAGGAGATCGTGTAGGGTCATCCGTATCTTTCAGGAATTCATACTAGTGTGGAAAAACCTTTGTTTGGTACACGAAAGATAATTCGGGTGCATTGATGACCGTACCTCACCGGCATATATTAAAGTACATGCTTTGCTCTAAGAGCAAAGCATCTACTTTAATATATGCCTCACCGGTAGCTTCAACTCAATCAGTTTTACTTGCAATTTTCAGAAAATCACATTTGAAAAAATTAAATGCACGCGATTAAAATGACATTATTTGTCAGGCCAATCAGCCTACTAATAGGGTTATCTTATGGCAAGTAGGATATGTTTCAGTGAAACGTCTACTTGGGTTTGGGTATCCATCATAAATAAAAGATGTATGTACATTGGAATTGGAATGGTCACGATTTCATCTCTAAAGTGTTTTCTTTGTCTGTCTGTTTCTCTCTGGCCGATGACTTCGAGAATTTATGTAGGCATACTTGTGATCTGTAGTCATTTGAGTCAGATTATCACGTAAACTGGGTTCTGTTTGCTGGATGGCTTGACATGATCACGTGCAAATAGTGTAAAATACATGTTTCTATATAGTTTTGTGTGCTTTCATCCGGAACTGATAACAGTTTCTTCCATAAAAATCCAATTATTTTTTTGTATGAAGATTATATTGACTTCACATACCATCAACTCTCGTTCAGTACAAAAAAAACTCATTCCATATAAAGTAATCTGTTAGGACGATCCTCTTGCCACTCGAAGCTTAAAACCAAATCCAAACCACAAAAGATTTTTAGTCAAGACCGGTGGAACTTTAGTTTCATTTGAAAAATTAATTCAGCACTCTTTGATTCATATATTAATTTTGATTCCTTTATTTAAAAAGAAGTAAATATGCGTCGTGGCACATTCAACATCATCCAGGAACCAACTATTTGGGTCATTTTTCTCGTAGTCGCCATTGTCCTCACAGTTGTTTATCCAGCTTCCTCCGGTCCAACGCCTTTATCAGCACGTGTTACTGATGCGTATGACGCATTAGAAAAGGAACCAAGTAAACTGAAAGAGGTTGGTCGAAAACCTTTCCACCGTCGCAATAGCCATCACCACTTTCACCAGCATCATGGGCAAAATATTTTCATCGCACAGCAGAAGGACACTTATACTCTTGTCAGGAGTTTGAGAAAGATACAAGGACCTGATGGACTCTCTCCAGTGTGTAGAATTTGTCAGATTAACTTCGTTGATGCTGAAACTGTAAGTCGTTTACGTTTAATACTGGTCTACAATAAAAGTAAATAATTTGGAGATGAGGTTTTTCCAATGTAAATTAATTAGATGATATATGTTTTATTGCAATTTTCCATTGGCAATATAAATCAATCTAATTCAATGATAATTTCCAATATACTTGTATTTTTAATAAATGATTTTTTTATTTCAGTACGATTACTTCTGTCTTCCGGAATCTGATGGCATGAATGGGGTAACCTGCGACACATTGACTTTCCTTGGAACAACCACCGAAAGTAACATCAATTTATCCTGCAAGCATCTTCGACCAAGAATAACTGTGACGTGCAAATGATTAAATATTTGTTACTCGGTTGGAACAAATCTTTATTTGTTTTGTTTTTAAATCAAGACTGCTTTTATACTAATTCAAATACGTAGATAACATAATCATAATGGAGAAATATGTATTTATTTATTTAAACTCAAATCCGTGTCATTAATACTTAAAACTTTTGATGTTGTTCATTAAAAAGATGCCATTGACATGTCATTTTGTTGATTTTGTAGTTTAAACATTGCATGGGTTGGGGCTATACGATAATAAACAAAAAAACTAAAAAAGATAATACATCAAGTTATAAATAATATGACTCACAGTCACGCGCTGATTATTGATTTTTCCAAATCTTGTCTCCCAACTAACTTAAAACATCAACACTAATAATGAAAAATTATGAATGGATCCTTGCACTTTTCTGATTTCCCATCAAATAATATTGAATAATACCTATACGTATTATTATTGTGATTCCTATTCATAATATTATCGCAAGAATCTTACTTGCTTGCGTCACAAACGATCCCAATCTGTCTCATCATTTTTATTTATGGGCTAAACCAGCATAAATACGTATGTAATAAGTTTCAATGTTCAATACTCATCATTTCCATTTTACTTGATTTTACCAACCATCCAATTTCCATGATAAGGAATGTGTCTTTCTTCCATTGGTTTTCGACTGGGAAGCAAGCTTTTCTTACAGCAGGCGATTTGGACAACTGTCAGCTTTTTATGAAGAAGTCGCCATTTTAGTTGAGGTTTTTTTGGAAATTGTTCCAAAACTACACGCGGCATGTTACAACATATACATGTGTGAAGTCATATCTCACCATTTCTAGATTTATCCTTTCAAAAAAAATACGACAAGCAAAAGGGTTTAATATCAACAATCCCATTTTGTAGCTTCATTTCTACTGACCAGTGGTCACCAAACAAATATGAAAACCAATATTTCATTTTTCCCAAACTTTTTTTTTCATCTTTTCCAACTTCATCTCAGACTTTTGGTATGTTGAGTGTACACTTACTACCCAATCTCGCAATAACATTACACGGCTATTCAAGTTGTTTGAAACAATTGCTGCTCCCTTTCATGATGATGCCCCAAAAAAACTACGCATCAGATTGTCCAGCGTCACCAGCAACACCACCACCACCACCACTACCACTAACAACTATGCCATCCTTTTATCCTCCGTCGTGTTCTTCAAGTCCCGTCTTGCCTCGTTTGTTTTTATTGCCAATTGCTTTTCATGTAAAAGAGTGGAAGATGAAGGCAATGTGTTCATTATTTGTCACATTCTGTTCTGGTTATATTGGAAAGATCCGACAGTCGCATGACTTGAACGGATATGTATTTATCGTTCCACATTGCCTCTTGAACAAGATTTTTTTTAAACCACAAAACACATTTGAGTTGAATGAGACAATTCACACTTTTTCTAACAACACATCTTTATTTTTTTCTCTTTCTCCCTTCGTCTATTTCCACTTTTCCCCAATTTCAAAAGTCTAGCCTGGACTCTAACGGACATACCATACCCACCCTCCCACTTTTTTCTTCATAAAAATCCCATATTGCTTATTACCGGAGGCATATACATGTATACTCTGGGCAACGACACAATCTTTAAAAATAAGCTGTTGAATGAATACTTATGCCATGGATTTAGCTCGTTTTCCTTATTTTCCAAAGATTTTAAAAGAAAAAAGTGGAAGCTACATCTACACACCGCCACCCGACAAAGGGGAAGAAAGCCCATTGCAACAATCTGTTTGAGTTGTCTCCATTTGCGGGGAATGGGCCATAGTTCACCATTATATAAAGCCAAGTAAAAGCATATAATGTACATATTAGGTATATGGAATCAGCAGGAATTACTATTTACACATGTACATATGTAATGCGATTCACTGTGACCGTGCTGCTGACCAAACAAAGGACAAGTATGTCGAAAAAAGAATAAGAAAAGGGAAAATGAGATTAAGCTGAGCATTTTTATCCTCGTTGGCTTTCTAATACACATCGCTCGATGTTCTGGTGGTGGTGGTGAAAAGGAGTTTGGAGTACAGTCAAGTGAACCCCATTGATTCCTCTCTTGAGAGATCACCAGCAACACCACCAACAACACCAGAAGCTAATATAAACTCCACAACTAAACGACCAACCAAGCCAACCAGATTTTCTTTTTTGTTCAAAGAAGAAGAAAAATATCCGTAAAAGAGAGGAAAAAGAGCTGAACCAAAGCGTTTTTTTTTTCGTTTTTTTCCTTATTCTTCTTTTGGGTGTGTGTGTATGTGTCATGATGTTGTGTAAAGTTTACAATGCATCTGGTGGAGTTTTGGCGATTGCTTGTGGTGGTAACAAAAGGCATTACATATTACAATATATATCTTGTTCTTCCGCTGATTTAAGAGCAATCAGGCTGAATCCATGAAAAAGGCTGGTTTTGCGTGGTTTGGTGGTCGTGGTGGTAGTGGTGGTGGACGCAGACGACGATGAAAATGGAAATACAACACCCGTTGGGATGAAAAACTATGGCTTCTTCATGCTCTTGAGTAATGATGTAAGCATTTCTTTCTCCAGCTTTACTTACAAAGGACGCATTATTCCAACCCATCCTTTTGTGTCAAAAACCCTGTTTGTCCAGCAACCGCAGAAGAAGAAAAAATCATGTAACGAGGAGCAAAGTCAATTTTATTTTCAAGAAAATAGCCCATTTTTTCTGGCCTTTCTTTGTAAAATCCTAATCTAATTCACATGCTGTCAGGGCACACTTGCACACACATTGGTGGCAGTGTGGTGGTAAAGAAAAGAATATATTGTGTAGGAGGGATACAAGTAATATATATATAAGCCTTTTTCTTTGTATTACAATGATTTTATGATTCGCTCTCTCTTTCTAACAAAATGGAATAATAGCGCAGCAGTAGAAAGGAAAGCAGAATAACCAGAGAGGAGGATAAATGATATTGTTACTTACTACTACACATAACGTAATAATAACTAACATGCTTCTTGGTTTGATAATAATGTACGTACACGCACATATTACACTTGTGTCCGAGGATTAATTTTGCTGGCGGTTATTACGAATTGGCTTTTGTTGGGGGCGGAAGGAGTGTTAAAAGACTAGGAAGAACAATGAATATATGGATTCCAGAGAAAATCCATTTTTATTTAAAGGGTTTGGATATAGCAGTAGAACAACGCAAACGGAGCAAAATGATTTATGCCATTTGGTTGGCTACTAATACAAGCCATGTTTCCGTTGAACCCGACACACGAAGAAAGATAAGCTGTCTACAGAGAGCAAGGGAGTAGAAGAGAAATAAGATGGAAAGTAAAAAGGGCAAAATGAAAGTAATGTCGAAGTGGTGAGCGACATGATCAGAAGGATGATGATGTGATGATATTGGACAAGCTTTTCTTTTTTAACCCTTTCAACATAATCACATCAGTGACATCGGGAGGAAAAGGGTAGAGAGTATTTACAAGAGCGAAAGTGAGAGAGAGCTCTGTGCAGAGTGGACACATGACACTCAACTGTCCGAAAAGGATCAGAGAGATGATGATCATGATGATATAGAGATATAGCTTCTTTTTTTTGGTGAGATGGACCAAGTGAGTGGATTGTATGTCAAGAAGGCACTTAAAACCAAATCGTTTTATGACCATTGCGATCGCTTTGCTCATCATCATATCACCTATCGCAGACGTAAACACGCAAAAAGAAAAACGCAACAAAGCTCACCGCATCATCAAAGAATAAAAATATATGTGGGAAGAGAACATTGGAGAAAAGTAGCGGTATAAATTCCTCATATCGTTAGGTTTAAGATAGAACAGACGGAGCTTCCTATAACAAGAAATCCAAAAAGGTCTTGTTTTGACACAAACTGCAAAAGGCTTGTACACAAATTATAATTGGACAAACTATTCTTGGTAATTTTTACAAAAAAACAGACGGACGGACAGCACGAGAAATCACAAGAGTTACTTGGCGCTACTTAATAACCGTTTTTACTTTCTTGTATTTTTTTGGTTTCAAATGTCGTTTTTTTTTTTTTAACTTTACAATACTCCCAAATTCCCAACGAATGAAAAAAAATAATGTGAAAATGCTTGGAAATAAAAGAGTGGAAAAGAAAAAAAGGAATGAGTATATAAATATCATATTGCACCATTTTAAGTGTTTTGTTGATGCGTTTCTTGATGATGTTGTGAATATGATATGGAAAGGGTAAAGTTGTACATCGCAATGCTCACCGTGTCGTTCTGTGACTATTGTGTTCTTCTGCACTCATGTCCTGTCATCAATCTCTTGAGAATCAACTTTTCGATTCTTCTTGGCATTTCGATGACGGTTCTGATGGCCACGGTGGCAAGCAGTTGACAATAATAAAAGCAATCACAAAATGGAAGTCGGTATCAACGGAATGGAAAGTGGTGTATTGTCAGCATTGACTCTCGATATTTAGATGACTAGTGGAAAGTGCAAAACAAATATTTCTGACATGAAGGTGGAAAGAAAAAAAATGGAAAAGGGTTAAATTGGTTGTTTGCCTTCTCGATGTCAGAAATGACCAGTGTGAAATGCAAAATCCCAACGGAATCAAAATCAACTCTGTCAACAAAAATGGGAATGTTCGATAGATCCAATCTTGTGTACACACAGAAAATGTCTTTTTTTGTTAAACCCAGAATAATTCGCTTTTACTACTTTACTACTACGGCACTTTCATCGTATGAGTCAAGAATCGTAATGGCAAAATCAAGCACTTTTAGTTGTGCGACAGACAAAAACTAAACTTGATTTTACATTAAAAATATAGTCATTACAATAAATAAAGATTTGGAACAGAGATGATGTTACTCTTTATTTTATGTATTTAAACACACTGGAAATTGACACTTTAACAAAACAGTTAGTTAGGTAACCTTCTAGTTTAATGTACAGAAGTTTTGATTTGTAGTAAATAAAAAGTAGCTACTCTGATTTGGCCTTTGTGCCATTAGCATTGGAGGAGGTAGAGAGAAAATTCCGAGTAAATACTTCTTCTTTTTTAAATTGGTAAACAATGTTTTGAAACTATTCATAAATTGATAAATTGTATAATATCTTCTGACATCCTAAAATTTTCTTCAATTACTTTTTTATGCTTAATTATGACTTTAAGGTAGGAATACGTGCCTTTAAAAAGTCGAAAATGAATTTATACAAAAAAGTATAAAATATGTTAAATTGAAGTTTTAATTGTATAATATGCAATAGTGCGATGAAAATCATATGAAAAGATAATTACCAAACTTGATTTGGTAACACACACACATGAACGATTGAACAATTTTTGCTGTTTTTTTTCTTCTTTTCTTTCTGATCATCATTTCATCTGAACTTTCTCCCTGACTGACTTAAAAGAAGAGAAAATTTAGGTTTTATAATTTTTTTAAACTGTCACAAAAAATTAGAACAAAGCTGAGAGTGACGTGCGTAAAGAGAAATAAATAGATGTCGTTTCCACTGATGAATAGATAATTCACAAAAAAATATGACTTTGTTATACACATACCTATAAATATTTTTTTCATTATTCACGAAGAACACTCCCATCCAATATGTGGGTACAAACTAGTAAAGCACAGAGATTTGCTCATGACGGCGTCTATCTGGTTTCCTTGAAGAAAGTATGAAAAGGCTTATTACTTCATTTCACTACCAACTACTACCACCCATCCATTCCAACTCACTCTCAAGGCAATCTCACAATCAGTCTTCATAATAGTAATAGACAGTTAGAATCACGTCATGCCATACATTCCATTCACCGAGAGAGAAAAATATTGAAAAGACAAGGAGATAGGAAAAGGAAGCTGTCAAACACAAACAAGAGGACATGCCCCGCCACAGAGAGTTCGATGGTGCGGTGGTGGTGGTGATGATGATGATGATGAAATGATAAGAAAAAAAATATCATCATCTCTTGATTTTTTTTTCAATATAAAAAAAATCAAACTTCTCCCATCCAAACCAAAGCAGCAGAACACAAACAATTGAGAGAAAAGAAAGAAAAAGTGGAAAGAAGGAGATGAAGAGTATAAAAAAGGAAGACACACGGCGACAACAAGGACATGACAAGAAGGAAAGCAAAAATTTGTGATGATGATCTTTCAAGATGAAAATATGATAGAACCTTCTTCAATTTTATTTTTTCTTCTTCTCAGGACTCGTTTCACTAGTAAAGAAAAAACCAAAAGGAGAAAATGAAATGTTTTAGGATATACACACATAAGTGTACATGTTGTACCTCCCCAAGGCTTTTTGATCGCTTTTTGATCTTTCATGATGATTTCCTTTGACTTTTCATTTCTACTCTGATTTGCTCATTCATACATCCTTCCTTGTTGGTTAGGTTTTTCGTGGTAGTAATGATAATATCTGTCGCGTGTGTGTATACATATATAACCAATGTTCTAGTATAAAGGATACTGCTTTTTCTCGACGTGATAATATAAAAATATGAAATATGTATGTGGAGTAATACAAGGAACATGACACATCACATCATCCTGCACAAAAGAAACGGTTGCTGTCTATCACAGAGAGATTTTTTTTCTCTGAAAAAAACTAAAAAAAAACTAAATTCTTGCAAAATCTTCTTGGAATAAGGAAGGTAGTTTTTTTATATGTCATGGCGTGTACAAGAAACGTCCTCTAGAAATAAAAGCAAGCAGCGAGCTATATATTTTTCCTTTAAAAAAAATAAAATTGAAGGCTCGTCATGACTTGAATTGCTTGAATTGAATTGAAAGAAGATATTGCTGCTGATATGCATTGTTTATATAATTTTTGATTTCTGTGCGTGGCATTCCATGAAAAAGAAAAAAAGGAATAATCATTTTTGCTGTTATCAAAAAGATTTGAAGTGAAAGAAGCTTATTTTTTCCTTTCTAAAAAAATATAGCTCAAAAGCTTCTTTCTCTTCTTTTTTATATTCTCACTGATTACCTGACATGTTCACAGATTTTAATTTAAAAAATTCT
>JAHZNC010002423.1:0-11638 GCA_027744095.1 Zhuqinia jingwanae | reverse complement strand
GATTTGGTTACAACACGGTTATGTATCTGATATGTCCAATTGTATTATGACTTTATGATTATCGCCTAAGCAAATGATGGCAAAGGCAAAAAATGTTTTCCCCTTTTTCTTTTCTTTACACGTAGAACTAGTTGGTTTTCTTGAAAACAATATGTAATCACATGTTAAGAAGTATACCAATAAATTTGAACTAACTAACTAACTAACTAATGAATGCTTATCATAACCAAAAATGCCGTAGCATTTATGCATAATCTTCTTTTTACCTTGGAATAACGTGGGTTGTGCCAGAGAAACCGACAATAAATTTATGCATCATAATAATGTGCATTGTTTAGCCACTGTTGATAATGTATGCCGCATGTTGATATTGTCGACATTGCACTTGCTGTATACCTAGCTACATATTTTACTCAAGATGTACAACGTGTTTAGCTATACTACAGCTATTATGGCCAACATCTCTGACAGTCTTCTTTCTCGTTTTGTTTTCTATATAATTTATTTGAAAGGTATCCTTTCTCAGCTATTGGTTGTTACAAACTTTCATAAAAAAAATTGGAAAGAAGCAGCTCAATGCACAAATCAAGTGTCAAATAGGAACGTTCACTGCGAACAGTACTAACATCTTTCTTTGGCCTATGTTGTGCATTGCTTGTGCCACGCTGCAAGCATGATTGGTTGCACCTTGCACTCCCGATTCCCGATTCGACTGTTCCGTTGTGTGGGATTAAAATAAAATGTTTCCTAGTTAATTCGCAACCGCGATTTCATACTTTTAAACTCATTGGGTTAACGATAAATCTCGAGAGATTTGGTCGATAGTCAATCACCATCTCCTTAGACCTTAAAAGCATTCACCAAAGTACTGTATTTATGTATATTTTCAATATGGGTTGGGTTAAGAAACAGGGTTGGGATATTGGGATCATGGATCATGTTACAGTCATTACGTCATTACATTGTAGCAACTAAGCATCCACAAGCAAACTACGAACACAAGATCAACGCGTCTATTTGGAATTTGCTGTCTTACCCTGCTTTATTACTACTATTACTCAATGTTTTAATTTATTCTGGATGTTATGAATATGGATTTAGAAGATTATGGTGAAATGACTAGAGTAAACATACAAGAAATAGTTTCTTTACACTTGTCTTGCTACCACGTCTCCTTGACACGTGCTTGCCTTGGATAACAATTTGAAAAGTCAGATACAATATTTCGAAGCTTTCAAGTAGACAACAGAATAATTAGAAACGCCACTGGCGATAACCAGACTACAGAATCTGAGGAAAATCAATGACAGCAATGTCTATGTAATAGACGCCACCTTGTAAGAAATTTTGCATCGAAGTTCTTCATATTCATTTTTTTGACGAAGGAAAAAAAATAGTCTCGAGTACGCTTGAAGTATTCTTGTACATGTCAATTGTGATTGAAAAGATACGTAAAATATTGAATAGAACAAAATTTTAAAGCATAACACTCAAAGTAGAAAAATTGCTTCTATATTACCGGTAAAGTGTAATTCACACAACAAATTGAAAAGGGTGACATTGACATCAGAATGCAGAGTCAGAAAATTTGCATTTGATGTTGAATCAACAAACAAACAACAAAGTTGAAAAAGAAAGTTTCCTAATTCACAACATTCACTATGAACTCTATCTCAGTATANACAACATTCACTATGAACTCTATCTCAGTATATATGCATTTTGTGCATGTTTTATGTGCTGTTGCTGCGCTGCATGTGTTTAACTTTTTTCTTTCAAGAGTCTTCTTTTGTTTTCCTTCCTTCATCCTTGTTATTTGATGAATTATTGAGTATGTTTGCCGAAAATCGCCTTATAGAGACTTTCATATCATTATCATAGTGCTAGATATTAGATATCACTTTCCTGCTAGATAAAAATAGTAACATTCCATAAGCAGGTACGTAAATATACATATGGTGATGTGACACCAGCCGTCTAAAAATAAATTTGTTTGCTTTCAAAATGTATCATTTGCCGTTGATCTTTTCTAGCAAAGTCACGCGTGCACAAAACAAACAAAACATTCCAGTTTCGTGAATATAAGGTAAGCAATGTATAGAATAGAAAAAAATGAATTCAGTAATTTATGTTGTTGAAGCTGTTCCATATTTGATTTGAATTTATTAACGCGTTTTTATATTTCAAACTATTACACAGGCTGTTCTCCAAAAATTAACACGACTTGTACATACCAATCTAATAGTTATCCTGAAAATGACAATTATAGTTTGCATGTCTAATAAAAGTGGACATACATATTCTTACTTATTGTAAAAAAAATTACACGGTAACAAATAAACATTAGTTTGATCAACCAACATTTCGTATGAGAAATCGTCTTCATCAAATTCAATCCAATTAGATTTTAGCATCTTTACCATATCAAATATTGTCATCTAAAATATCTACAATTTTTATCAACCTTAGTTGTAAAACTCGTAACAACTACAATACCATCATTCTATTCATGAAAGTTTATTAGTAGAATCAAATTATAGTAACTCAAACTTCGTGCTTTTAGTGCTTTTCCTTGTACATTTGTTCCGTATAATGGACCTAGGAAATGAACATACAGTCAAGTTTGCTGGATATAAGATAAATTAGATAAAGAAAAGGAACTAAAATAAAGTACTATTCAAACTAAGAATATTAATGCCTTTCTCCCTTTCTGTATTTAAAATAAATAGGAAACGAATAAACGAACAAAAGTGAAAGTTTGTGAAAAGATCCGGAAATTTAAGTAGTAGGATGACTGCTTATTCTAAGACGAACATCGTTTCCTACATGGTATTTTAAGATGTTAAGATTATTGATATTCACATTTGAAGATAGGAGGCAAATCATGAAAAAATTCTCCAAACGAGGAATTGTGATTATGCTCAAATAATTTGAATATTACATTCAACCCAACAACACAACGTTTGAAAAGTGTAGTTTGATTTTCCTCAAAAGTTATCTAAAGTTTGTTTGTTGGTGCTAGATTTAGATCACAGAGCTATTTGGTGGTTAATGTCACATTGGTTATAGCCACGCATATTCTTGCGTTATAATCAAATATAATAATATAATTTATAGCTGACAACAAATATTATTGGTTGGATAAATACGCTTGATGGTATCAGCATTTTAGATTTGTATCTTTAAAGTTTGCAGTTTAGCATTTGTGGTCTTATTACTATTATGTCAATTATACTTCGTGCTCATGTGGAAACTAAAGTTTTGCGACGAACTTTAACCATGCTAAGTGTCAACCGCACCTGACGTACAATAATTACTTTGTAGTCCTAGGTTTCCTTATCTGTATCTTTGTTTAATTAAAATACAGTTTGTGATGCATAATTTACGTATCTTTAGAACACGGAGTCTGCCTGTCATCACCGGTTTTCGACTCTAGAGAAAGTTCATTGAATGATGCTGAATGCATATATTTTTGCTTCACTGAAGAAGCTTTCTAAAGAACTCGGTCGGTTTCTTTAGTAACCATTTTCCCAACGGGCCAACGAGCTAGAAAGCATTAGTGTGCATTAATAAACATGAACTCGACATAAACGTCATTCATAAAAACGAGTCCCCACTGCTATCTTGAAGAAACCCAAATGATATACCATGTCACAAAGAGGTTTATTCAAAATGTCAGTGCTCGTGTCATCATTTCAGTAATATAAATAGTGATAATAATATTAACAAAACACACTTTCTTGTTTCAACATTAGAGCGTAAGCATCAGTGGTCGACAAAGCGACATGGCTTCCGAGTCATGTGGAAGGAGTGGAGAAAAGAAAAAAAGAATCTGGGAAGAATTTGAGACACGCCAATGACAAAATAGTGCCTAGTTCTTAAATGCGATATATTGCTTAATATGGTGTGAAATATGCATTATGCAGTGCAGTGATCAAGAGATCACATTCACCATATATGCACTTCATTGGTCTTGAGAAGTAAAGCTGTACTTTGTTTCCAACAAGTTATCTTGCAAAAATAGGGCATGACACAAACTCTCATTTCCAAAACCAAGCTTTCTACCACTACGAAATTAATTTTGTCTGCGTACAATGCTTATACCCTCGTGAGGATTTTTTTGTGGTATGTATGATGGTGAATGTAGGTCACGTTTACATGTAAGACTGGCGGCCTGTTCCACTCTCTGTCAGATGAAACAGTATTATTAGATCTTAAGCTTTTTCAAGCTCATCTGGGGGCTTGTGCATGTAGTTCCGTATTTAAATTTGAACCTGAAAGAATTTCTTTTTTTGTCGACTGACATCCATGCCATTAACATAACAACAAAGACAACAGTCTACCACAGCCGTGGTGACAATGAATATTTATTAATTATGTTATGAAACTTGATAGTAAAAGAAATAAATGTGCAAAACATGTCTACGTAGCCGGTAACATTTTGACATAATTAAACGATAAAACATAGCTATTACGTACGATTCTATAAATCTACTAAGCCTTTTTACATTGGTAGGTGTACAAATATAGTGCTTATTCTTGAAATAGCTCATTTAATTTAGCTATTCAGTGAACAGTAAAATGTCCAATGATTTCGGGCGAATAAAGAGAAAAATACAAAATACTTTTTCACTAGAATACAAAATAATTCGAAGGATAATAACAAGGATAGGTATTCTGATGAATTTCTGAAATGTAGGAAAAATGTTGTTTTCTACAGTCAACAGTGCCGTTTCGGGGTATTTTTATTTATTCTTAGGTAGTAAATACTATTCCCATGAAGCGTGTATGAAATGAATTTTGATGTTCTAATGAATCCGTGTGAAAATGAATATTACATACATAAGAAACTGTATAGGTGATAGGTGTTATGAAGTGTTACTAACCAATTATCCAACGAGAAAACCAATTATCTTAATTTTACTAGCAAAAACATTCAAAGAGTTCAAAGTACCTGGGAAAGTGATGACTTAATATAAATATACAGATATTTTTGTTTAATTATCTTAGAATAATAAACGAAATACGGTTAAATAGCTATTCTCTTAGACTGTGTGATACGCCGGAAAAATACTTGAGAATATAAAGTTAATTAATTAAAGTTACTAAGAAGTGTACATCAATTTCAGTAATTTTACAAATATTTACCTTTTCTATCATATCTATTTCCATTTCTATCATACCATTTCTATCTTAAAATTATTCATTTTTACAGGTTTTTCGGATAAACCTTAGTGTTTAGAGGTCATCTGTAAAGAACGTTCTCCTTATCTGGCCCAAAAGTAAATGATGTAAAACGAGTTAAAAGTTATCGTATTTATACAAATGGAATACTACTAAAGACTAAAGACTGAGTTTACGCTACAAACAAAATATAGCTAGACATCGCTCGCGGCTATAGACATTAGAAAGTTTTGTACCTGCATCTTTTTAACGCTTTTAAACTTGGATGAAAAATAGCATAAATGGATGATATACAAGTTGTATGATACAACTCCCTTTATAACTGAAAATCAAAGTGGTACCTAATATAAGTTTGTTATGAGTGTACCATTGTTTTTATATGTGCAAAACCCTTTTTAAGTGGAAATTCGTCACTGACACGTCAATATGTTTTTTTTGTAATGTATTCAAACCGGAAAAGTTTGGCACCACCAATTTTACGCAGATGCAATCTCTGTATACTTTTGTACTCTTAGCTCTTAAACTTCAGTCTGGGTAGAGTTATATAGCTCATTTTCTCACTGTCAAAATTGATGTAGGCCTGCAGGCGTACATAAATAAGATTTTTTAGTTCCTTCCATCCATATATACATATTTAAATGATGATAAACACGGGATTTAAGTGGAAATTTATAAATTTAATAAGATTACATTATTATATTTATTTATTTTATTATTATTATTATACAATTCTCATAACGAAACTAATTAAAATGAGATTCTGACAAACTAACAACTAACCCAGTAACTAGTCACTAGTATACATACTTTGTACCATAAACACGCAGACACTCACGTCACTCAATATTGGTTTAAGTTTTAGTTACACAAGTGTTCATGCTTGAACATTTTTTCTGGATACCAAGCAGCCATGGCATAATCCAATTATGACTTTCATAAAAGATATATTTTTACACTCGTGACCGTGACATGCACACGTTTTAGATGTTGAATGGAAACAATGACACAAAAGGTATCATATTATTAATAGGGTAATATAATTATGCACTATTATACTGTCCGATTTCATACAACATAGATAATATTCGTTTTATTTTTAAGTAATACATAATATTATTAGGTTTCCCATCATTAGTTACATACACAAGGTATAAAGTATGTCTCGTTTGCATTTTCTGTGGCAATCGTATCTATTTTTACATTGTTTACAGTTGACACACTCCCTCCTTTGCCACGATCGTTATTGTTACCATAGAAACATTCGAGGAGGGTTTTGAGTTTGGGCATACCACCGCAATTTGCTTTGGAGCAGACAGCGATGATTCCTCGTTTTCAATTTGCACCATTGGCACAATTTGAGGTGTAAATGTTCTGTTGTTTGCCGCTTTCTGTTACCATAGAAACATTCGAGGAGGGTTTTGAGTTTGGGCATACCACCGCAATTTGCTTTTGAGCAGACAGCGATGATTCCTCGTTTTCAATTTGCACCATTGGCACAATTTGAGGTGTAAATGTTCTATTGTTTGCCGCTTTCTCCGACAATCTTTTTCCAACGGCTCCGTTGATACCGTTGCAAGTTTTCTGTTTCTCATCAGGAGAATCAGATTTGTAATTACGATTGTTATTTCGGGAACGTGTGTCATTACTCTGGATATGAGTCGTGTTCTTTGAACTGTTTTGATTTTTAATCCGTCTACTAGTCTGTTGATGACGATTATGCTCATGATCATTGTTGCTTTTAACGCTGCGTTTCCCTTCATTGAGCTCCGTTGTCATTTCTCCTGCGTCTTTTTGATTCTTGCACACAATTGTATTTCTGTGTTTTGGGCGAAGACTGCTTTTAGATTTAGCTCCTGTTCCATCAAAATCTGAAATGTCCGAATTGTTGATGTCTTCTTCACTCTTAGCCCTACGCTTGCACCATCTGCACCTTAGAACGATACAACGTATCCTGGCTCTGAATTCACGTTGAAATTTGTCCTGAAAAAACGACATACTAATTTGTTAACTTGATGTATGTAAATATCTATAGACTGTTTAAATCACGACTGCAATTTCTTACGTAAACCTGTTTGCGAAAAGAAAAAAAAATTAGTTTGAGTTGAAACTACATTGCATTGATCAGTTTAATTCTGAAAAATTAAAATTAAATTATCTATAGAATTGCTGACGCAGTTGATTTATAGCTCATTGATCAATTTTTTTATACTGCTTACGTATTAATGCACGGGATAAAGATTTGCAGCACGTTGTACATTTGAAGTGGCAGCCAACAAACCGCAAACAACAACACGACAACAGCCAACATCTTGATTACCTGGATGTATAAAAAAGAAAGATAGTTTTGTCGAATAAATAAAACAGAAAAACCTACTTGCTTTCTCCATATCATATTACAGGGGATGTGCATGTTAAAAAGACACGCATCGATGATAATCCGGAGCCCAATATGTTTATCTTTGTTTATTAACGTTCATCTTGCATGTAATACCTTGTCCCATATATTTAAGTACATATAGAGCGAAAAAGGGAGGGGACGTTGGCTCTGAAGGCTACAATATCCTTACTTTAATTTGCTGAATATACAAAAGAGATTCTGTTTGCACTTTGCACAGCTCTACAAAATACACACTTGATTTTTCTCTGAACACCCGGTCACCTATGTGTAGCCATTTTAGTTATGGGTTCTCTCGATGTTCGCATAAAAACACTCAGAAAACACTCTAAACTCAGCCATTAAAATAATATAGATATGCAGAATAGAGAAGAATTATCCCTGTAAAAGTACTGTGACGAGAGTTGGATATGGAAGTGTTACCTTAGAAATTATGAACCAAAAATAATTACGACCAAAAAATTCAAAACCTGTCTACGTGCACGTCTTTATGTTTTACATGGAACATCCGAAAACTGTTGTCACTATGATAATGGAACACTTCAATGAATTCAATTCAAAAAATCTTGTCAAAGATTTGAGCACAGATGCTATTACCGATGTCTTTTCCGTTTATATTATTAGTTCCATTATTAGAATGCGTATAAAAGTTATGTTTGTCTGTATAGAGATTGCCTAATGATCACGCTAGACTTTCTTACATTTGTTTTGTTTCCTATAGTTTTTACGGGTACTCGCTATAAAATAAATAGACGAGGATAATATGATACTAGGGTCCAGACTTATATTGTCTCATAAAAGTAATTAGCATAGTTGACATTAGAGGCGGGAATGCAATGTGAAGCCATGAAAGAAGATGACTCGATATCTTTTTAAAATTTTCCAAGTTTTTGGAAAACCCACGCCACGCATTATGGTGGATATACTTTGCACATGTAGTAACGTAGTAAAAGACATAATCAAGCCCATCCGCGTGATATATATTAATGCATAAATAAATGTTTAAATGGCTCGCCAGCTCCATTAGTCTGAGTTTTTCTTACCTTTTTCTTATTCCGTAGCACAACTGCATCTCTCGACTCCTCTTTGTTTCCTGGTACCTGGGTCCCCCATAACTTTGTCGTCATATGGGCATACGCTCCAGTAAGTATTAACAAAGGGAAAATGTACTGGATCACAAGGAGGACCAGGGAGTAGTACATTCTAAACGTGACGTTGAGCAGCGTATTGGAGCAAAATGGCTTTGTTTCCCCATTGTCCGCTTCAAATTTGACAACTCTGCATTAGAAAGTGGTGCAAAAAACCGTTAAATCCAGTTGAGTGAATTGTAATTATCATACTCCTAGAATTCGGTCTTATAAGTGGAATTTTTTAAACATAAGAAATTAGGCATAGACATGTTTTGTTTTTGCATTCGTTATCTATACATCTGAAAAGAATAAATAAAAGTGAATTCGCGTGCATCATTTTGTCATTATGATTGCAATGTTGAATATTTCATCTGTAGTAATAGTATGTCCTTTTGTGTTGCATGAAACTAAAATGAGGGAGCCCACCAAAACTAAAACATGAAATAATTTTCGTTTTTAATCCCATTTACTTATTACGTACTACTATGTACTAGTAATTTACTAGCTACGTTTTGTCCACTATTAATGGTCCATTCACCTCCTTTCAACTCATAAAAGCACTAAGCCTATGCTATGAATAAAATCAGTTGAGTTGCAGTTTGCTTGATTTATCATTGCTACCCTTTTATGCATTCAGGCAACGCTCTTTAAGGATCAGAGGAACTCTGCCATTTACAATAACTCATCATCACATCGCAAATACAAAATTCTCATTGTTTGTTTCATTTTGGGCTATTATTGGCCAACGTTTTCAGTGACCTTCCACGAATCGATTGTCCCGACTGATGACGGCTTATTTTAATGATGATGACTAAACACCCAGATCAACACTCTACAAACAAACTGTACTTCTCTGGTATGAAGTCGATGAGGTTATATTATTATTTATTATCATTTACGTCGCACATACAATATATAAACAAGGAATATTGATTCACGAATAAGAAAGGGATAAAATACTAAATCTATACGTAATCACAATCCTTCCATGGAAAGTTTTTGTTCGTGAAAGTCCATTTTGATCTTACAGGGAGTCGCAGTTCAGTCGGGATTTAGTCGTCGTGCGTCACGATCATGATCATAGCCCAATTCAAACTCATCAACTACTGATTTTGGTTTACTACCTGCTTTTATTCACCAATTCCCGTGGAAACTCAAGTTTGATTAGATCTGTCTACTCGCATATTCCATATTCCTCATCTCATTATTATTACCTGCGATCCGGCTCGTTTACCGAAATACATTTCGGTTTTTACTCTTTTATGTTGCATGTACTTTTATGATGCAAAGATTGAAATGTAGTAGGCTTACCTAAAAATAACTAGTAGGGAATGCAAGAGAATATCACATAATCAGATTTTCTGCTACTTTCACTGTGAAACAAGTATTCTTTATCAATGTTGCCGTGATATGTATGAATCTGCTGAGAGTATTTTAATGAAAAAGTTACCTGGATGCCCCTGCGGATACATTACATCCATTTCTCTGTTTCATTTATTGTTTCCTTTGCTATTTTTTTCATTGCATTAAGGATCATATATCATTTTACACCCAAAGTACCTTCTTCATCTTACCTATACGATCTCACACACTCACCAGCCTTATTGTTATTCCGCTCATGGCACCTCGTGAACGACGAGGAAAGAAAGCAAAAATTCCAAGAGAATGATTTAAAGCAAAAAGTTGTAAACACTCGTGGTGGGGTTTATATGGGAATTACCTACTTTCTCGCCGTTTTCTTTCCCAATGCCCTCATGAATGTCTATCATTCTTACTACTACATCGTTTGCGCCTTTCCTGTGTATTTTTTTCTTATATTTTTTGGTACAAAATTACCCCTCTCCAGTTTCTACTTACTGTACTGTATTCATAGCAAACCTTCAAAACTACTTGTGTGATTGTAAAGGATGTAAAATCCCAGAACGCAGTCCAGCACGCCTTCTAGGAACAGCGAAAATATAAGAGGATGCTATAGTATCATCATCACATTCTCTAATATCAAATTTTCGGCTTGTATACAAGAAGTACATGTACTACAAAAAAACCAACTCCAATGATGTGTGTTCGACCTTTTCCGGACATTCAAGCGTAAAAGCATAACAATATACATATAAGCCATCTAAAAACAACAGTTTTCTTATCATAAAAAAATTATATTTATAGCCGGCTACTTAATATTTTGTTGTTATAAAGTAGCTGGACGAGCCAGAAGGGTTTAGAGTGATGGTTTATGAGATAGGATTGGACGTCTACGTCCGTCTTTCTCAGAAACTATTTAGGAGAGCTTCCGATTTTTGTTTTCGGTTTTACAGTCTACGTCATTAGGCTACCCACATACCCCTTCAATTCCCCCCGGAGAAGAATTCCCACTATTAACATGCGACGTTAGAGCTGGAAATTTGTACGTAGGGACACTTTGCCAGAAGATTAGGAGTATGATATTACATACATGTACATACTTGGAGGAACCAACCTAAAGTGAATTTAGAGGTGGATTCCAAAAAAAGATTCTAAAGTCAAACCACAAATGGAACTAAATTTGGTGGTGGAAGAATACTCTAAATAATGGTATTAGTTAATTCATATATTTTCAACGCCCGGCTACTTCTTTTGGACGTTACAGCTTTCATCATTGCGTATATATTTTCTTTTGACTTTTCACATGTTTCATGCATCATCAAAATCTCAATGCTACTCATTAATCATTATTGTTATTATTATTATTGCCTATATATTTTATTGATTTGTTTCATAATGGTGAATGGGGAAAGAAATTGGAGAAGGCTCTTAACAATCCACTGCGTGTTGACCTTTCGGGGATAATGATAAGTACATTAGATGGATCTGGATGTGAACCTGAGCAATAAATAAACCATGGTGAACAAGTCGGATGTGTCATTTCATGTGTCCAAGAAGGAAATATGATTTG
>JAHZNC010002422.1:0-35768 GCA_027744095.1 Zhuqinia jingwanae | reverse complement strand
CCGAAGAGACCACAATAATAGTTATATACTTTGTATCACAAAGCCCCATTTGCATCACAAATTCTCAAAATCCATACATATGTTCCAATATCTATTTTTAAACCGTAAAAAAATCTCTTCCACAAAAATAAGAATATTTTTTTGTAAAATAAATAGCATATTTCTTTTATTTGAGCCTTACAATACAACAGTAGATCTATAATAAAATTACATAAAACAAAATATTTTATATTTAAAAAAAAAAGGATTTTTCTATATATTCCTTTTACAACTTCAACAGCTTTTTCATGTATCACAATATTTCTTTGTCTTCACCACGTCTCAAGAGGAAGTAGGAGAAAAAAAATTCATTTGTTGAATGTATTAAAGGAAGACGCAAACAAAATGCTCCCATGTGTGAAAAAATACTTGTTACATAAAATACCTACTTGTAAATATGCACAGGTAATACACATATTTGTACATGCTATTTTCGTGTATATTTTGCATTTTTATAACATTATTCTGCACGAAGCACCAGGAGATACAAAAGATTTCCTCTTTCATTTCTGCTTCATTACGTTTTCCCGTTTTTCTTGACTGAGTTTCTATTCACTTTTCCTCTTGAATGAAGTGACTCTACCAATAGGTTTTTTTAGGACTCAACAAAAATGCCATGAAGAGCTCCAGGAATATGCGACTTGAAAGTTGCTCTTGCCACTTCTTTCATGTCACGAGCATCAATAAAGACTAGTACATCATCTTCCCCTTTCTTGGCGTTTGACATGGCAGCTATAAGAATCCCATCATCTTCGGTGCCTCCATTTTTAGCACTCGCACTATTAGGAACAAAAACAGGCTCTCCAGGGAATATGTATTCATTATCTCTCCACAATGTACAAGATCTATCGTTCACATTTATTTTGCATATGGAGTTTCTAAAGGAATTTTGTGCAATGGTCCCATTAGCGTAAAAGTATGTATATTTCTTCCCTGCATACTTTTTATTGATTACTGGCATTTCGCAGCCGGGCTCTGTGAAAATATCCGCTGACAGAGTGATAGTATTGTTGCCCGTCCGCACTGCTGTCGCCTTTGTCCCTTTAAGTTTGACGAGGTTGGTACCATAAGGCAATTCTTTATGATTGCCAAGTGGGATCACAAAACGACGGCAGGAAGGTTGAGCGTTGTCTTCTATAATGTTGCTTCGAAGTTTGCACAAATACATTCCATCTAGAATTCCAGGATCGTCAAGGGCCATCACATCAACTACCATCTGAAAATAAATTTTAAGGAGTAATATTGACAAAATATTTACATGTTAAATATTCACTCACATAAATAACCTGTATTGTATTCATGCTTGCTTGCGTCATTGTAAAATAGATCAAAGATCAAAAGTCAATACATGCAGTGAATGAAAGTAAAATCTTTGTCAAGAGAAAATATTTTCATTTCACAGTAGAACTGAGTGTCAAAGATGCTTGCATTGCATATGAATTTTCACGTTATTACATGATGTGATGTGGTCTCACCTGCTCATCCTCAATGTAGCAATTGACAATGTGAAGGAAGAAGAAAGGCAAAGAGGAGATGATTTCAGTCTTTAAAAGTTTCCCTGTCTCTTTATCAATGAGATGGAATCTATTTTTGAGACTAGGAATCCACTTGAGCCAATCTTTTACAGAATGTCCTTTAATCAAGGCGGATGCAATAGCGGCAATACTGGCCACATAGGGTTGCTCAATGAACAGGATGTGGTTCGAAGTCATCCCAAAGCTGTGCACGTACGAGACACAACTTGGGCCATAGCTGCTAGGAATATTACAAACTACTTTGGCTTCCTTTAGCATTTCCTTGGAAGATTTAGCTCCGTCGCTTCCAGGTATCCGAATTACGGAAAATTTTAGACCCGTCAGAGCAGAAAAACCTATATTATACATGGCTCCTTTCTCATCTTGCAGAGGATGAGCTGACAGCCCGTTTAGCCCGAAAAGGCGTTGAGTGTCGTACTTATCTCCTGTGCCCAGAGAATCCGTGTCAATTTTTCGGAAAAAGCATGAGTCATTGCACACAAAGTAGTCCTTCCCCAGTTTGAAGATATTGCTACTGTCGTTATCCGTCATTTCAGGCATCTGCAAGAGAAGTCAATTGAAACTTGCTGCAGAAACGAAAATTGAAATAGACAAAAACAATTACATATAAGCCAACATAAAATTATGCCAACGAAGGAATATCTGATTTACAATATGCTTTGCCCTACTCAATATAGAACTTTAGAAGGGTTTATTATGTAACGTCGTTAATATTCAAATAGCAACGCATCATTTTTCTTCTTCTACTACTAGACTTGACGTTTTTGCCTATTCATTCATTCATTCAACTGAAGGACTTGATATAGGTACATGAAACATTACTGTCATTTTTTGTGTTTTTTCTTCTTCTACTACTAGACTTGACGTTTTTGCCTATTCATTCATTCATTCAACTGAAGGACTTGATATAGGTACATGAAACCTTACTGTCATTTTTTGTGTTATTATATAATTCATCATCATTCTTTGTGTTTACAACAATAGGGACTACGGACTTGTATTATTATGTGATACAAAGTTATAATAATATGGATTTCGTTGAATGAATGAATGGATGAATTTATCCATTAAAGCAACATTGCAATGTTGAATGTGAACAGCGAAGCTCAAAAGATTCAAAAGATAAAAATATATATTTATAGCATGTAATTTATGTACGTATTATATTGCGTATGAGTCTTTTTTGTGGATATTACAAAAATAAGCCATTTCAAATTAGACCCATATTATTAATATTTTCAACTAGTAGACCTGCATAATGTGCTTCATCTTGAATTCACTTTTTTTTATCCTGTTACCTTATAATATTTTAGGTAACCTTCTCTGCTACCTCAAGAACGATAAAGGATATTCCTATACATTATAGTGTAATAAAAATAGTATCATTGCATATTATCTATGACATAACGTACGTTTATTATTGTATTCTATATAGAATGGCGCATTTAACTCATAATTAGACAATGATCACAAGGCGTGAACTAAAGGGCTATTATAAAAACTCAAAATTGATGAATTTGCAATGTAACGCATAGTACAAATGTGAGATGCAAGTAACGCTGTGCGGCGGTCTGCAATTTGTAGAGTTGTTGTTGGTAGTGTCGTCAAGAATAATAATATTGCCTCTTATCAAAAAAATTTTAAAGCGTATTTAGCGCTGTGAAGGAAGTTGCATAAGTTGTACAAAAAAATAAGAGCAAACAAGATTTTGTGATTTTTGAAACGGAAGTGGTCCTGCAAATTTAGGTAGCGCACATATACGTTATGTTATACGTTACGCAATACTGGATGGTTAAAATTCTTGCAAGATGGTTTAAAACAATTCTTGGAAGACACAAATTATTATAATAAATGTACATATTATGTGTATGCTTTACGAGAAAAATAAAAGAGCGCATTGAAATCTGATTAGATTTGTAGTTTGACCTAATTTTATATTTAAAAAATGCTCATGGATCAGGAAAAGTTTCTTCATTCATGAAACGTATGCACTTACTCGACCTGGACAAATATTCCTGGCATTTTTATAAGCAATGCTGGAAAAAACTTACGATGGACTGTACCAATCTTGATAATATCCCCTTATTAGGATCAGGATAAGCTTTTGTTCCAAATTCCGTAATCATAGGCTTTTGGGCTACCATTGCTCTTTTATAAGCATCCGACTGGAGATACTTCTTCTGAAATGTCACCGTTTTTCCTTGAATCTCAAATTTTGAGAGTATCGCATAACCTGTTTGTAAACAACAACATGCAACATTTTTTAGCACATTTTCAGTCCTTTGCCGGATTATTCGTAAGTCAATGCCCAACAAAAAATTTCAGGAATCTTTAGCACAAATATGCCCGAATTTCTGCATACCATCCAGCCAGTGATTCACCGTAAAGTCATCTCCCAAGTCAAACTTTCCTGGGCCGACGCGAATAAACTTTAAATCGTGGTTCAACAGCCATCCCGGGAGTTCACCTGCATATCAGAGTTAAACAACCAAAATAGTTTGATATTCGAGTACAAAGACAGGATGGAAATACTTTAAACTTTTATTTTTTAGTATAATGTATACTATGTCAATAAGCATATATAAACTACGCTTCTCCATATTTTACCTTGTATCGTCGACCTTTCAGGTTCGTGAAGCTCCTCAGTACTTTGAAAAAGTTTTCTAAGATCTGTTTCCGATTCCGGCATTGTATGTGGGTGTATTAATATATATTATTATATTCTTCTAATATATGCTTTTCTTCTTGACAAGTCACAAAAGATATTACGATTTTTCCACCTTATTTTACTTTTTAATGAATTTTCAAGCCTCACGCAAAATGCAAGAATAATACACACCCTACTTTATTTACACATTCAAGCAAACCCGGCCTTAGTTATCCTCCTGGCTGAAAATTGAAGATCAGTTTTGGTTCAAAACATTCTCAGATACACAAAAGACGTCTATATGAAAATTCTCCACTATAATGATATATTTTTTTCTATTTTCAGAAAAGCAAACAAATAAATGACACGTGTAGGCACCAAAGTTTATTTACTCACACGCTGTGATTTCTAACAACTTTTTCACTTTTTTTTTATTTGTTTGTCATTTCAAATCCAATATATCACACACAAAAGACACAAGCACATATGAAGGATTCTTCCCAAAAGACCCCATGAGAATTAAATTTCTCAAAACTAATAAGTTTTCCTTTTTTCAATCCTTTGTACTATTGGTGCATACTCCGGTAAGAATGCGTAAAAGGCAATGTAGGCACCATACCAAACAAGCCACTACTCCTAAAGACACCACTATCGACTATGATGATGAACAATATATAAGAATTACTCTCTCTCTCTCTCAAAGTTGTTCCTTCTTGACACTTTTAAAGTTTCAAGTGACTCACTTTTGGATTTCGAAAATAGTGAGGAGGAGGAGGAGGATGGTTAAAAAAATGTAGTCTCTGTGCGTCAACAATAAAGGATCATGAAAGTGAGAGGAAGGAATATTTTTTTCTTGCATATGTGATGGGAAGCACTTTCAATTTTTCATGTGCTCTTGTAGAGCAAACCAGACACATTCTGTTAATATTGTTACATGACTAGATAGTAATAAAATATTATCATATCACCATGTATGTATAAATGCATTAATGACACTTACTTCCTTGTATACTCTTAAATATTCAACAATGCAACACAAACACATGCGCAAAGGAATAAAAAACTGTGTGCTGTAAAAAATAAATGAAATTTTTTCATATAGCCACAAACCATAATAAATTGGTTAACAAAGTAACAGTGTTGTGCACGTACGTAAATTTTTTTATATACATATATAGCCTCTCCGTCATTCATCCTATCTAAAAAAATAAGCGTTTTTGCAAATAACAGAGAGGAACAAAGCTCGTGCATACATATTTTCTACATGAAGGGATATCACATCCCATACTCTCGCCATGATTATAGATACGATTCATATGCAACAGATCCGTCAGCATGGGCAATCATATGGGCAATATAATGCATATTGCTCCTTGTAAAAAGATAAGTGCAAGATTTTTCTATAAAAAAAAAATAATATGCTACATTATGGGGCCTAGCAGCGATGACTTGATCCTGAAATTAAATGCATACCATACAGATACAGAAGTTTAAACTTAACTACACCAACAAAAAAAATTAACGTTAGCTCGACACAAATAAAATAGGCACATATACATCTTTTAATCTTAAAGATTTGCACAATATATTGTACCTAGTATTTACATGCACTAGATTTTATATTCATTTATGCATGTGGCCAAAATCTAGGTTTTTAAAGAATGGTAGTGAATCACTACTATAGTGATTGTTGTGCTAATAATATATTAGCTATCTCAAAATTTTATGATGATCATGATAGTTGATGTCTAATATGCTGCTGTAATATACACACACAAACTTGCCAGACTGTAAATGTAATTTGTCATGTGATATGTGATAGTGTGGCGTGAACTATGTCGTGAATGAAATGCTTGAGAAGTTTTTATTTGTTTATTCAAAAAATAAATATTACATTCAATTTTATTTAGATGTGTGTCCTATTCATGCTATTTTGTTGTGATATCGATATACTCTTATGATTTGGTGGAGGAGTGGTTATTCATTCTATACATGCGTTTGTGTTTAATTTAATAGTCCATTAAATACAGTGAGTTGGCAAGTTAAATCTAAGTCGCATATTGTTTTATTGCAGCATAGTCGGTACATATGTAATTAGACAAATATTTTTATCAATAATGCAGGCTTCAGAACTAAACGTGAAAATGTGTTGTGTTGCATACCTATTTGATGAAGAGATGAGTACCTATTAATTAGCTTTTACTATGTACCTATGTACTTTTTTGCGAACCTTCAATTATCACACTGTGTGCTAATTTTTAATTCATACAATCAGTTTTTCTTTCAACTACCTGGTTTCAAGTTCGGATCGTTTGTGGCAATGACTGTGGCACACTTTCCATTAATGGGTGCTGTCATTCATACAAAAGTAAACACAAAAGGGGAACACCAAAAAGGGATATTTTAAACATTCATATATCATACAAGCGAGACGAACAGATCAGATGGCTATATAATAAAGAAATAAAAGGTTTGAATTCTGAACAACCTATTGTTGAATGATGAGGATGACAATTTATTAAGTAACGTTTCTTGGCTTATTATGCTTGTAATCGCAGATTTTTTCCGTAGCGCCGTCCTTCGATCAGTTTATGATAAAGGGGGAAAAGACTGCAACCTCACATGCACAGAGATTAGGTACGGGACACAGCAATAATTGTCAGTGTGTAACGATTTTGAAAGCCCTGCTAAACGGAGTAAACGAACTAAGACATTCCAAACTGTGTCTTATACGATCCTGCTACCAGTGGCTTGGTTGGTTCTTGGTTCTCATAAAGCTCCATGGCGAATATGCATTTTATTGAGTATTTTACTTCATTTACATGGGTATTGCACTCTTTTGTAGCTAGTGTTTTAGTTATTATTATAACGGTTTGCTCAGTTGATTATTCCAAAGTGCTCACCGTTGTCAAGTTTAGATTTTTAAATGACAGGTTTGCATGCGGCATATATTATGATGATTATTCGATATTCGAGGAGCCTGACAATAACAAACATATATCAGTATATTATTTGCATCACACATCATGAATGATCGAATGCCCCAGCCAATATGAAATTATAAACTTGAACTGTTTCGTCAATCGAAATTATGAACATGCTATATATTAGCTTAACAATAAACGCGCTATCAAAACCGCTAGCTCGAGAGTTTAGTCTTTTTTTTCTCGTGACTATTTAGTCATTATTAGTCATTAGTCACAAACTATAACTAATGGTAATAGTGTAAACTTTCTCTTTTCTATTACAAATATTCGTTAAATCGATCAGCCCACACAAATAATTTTCTTCCTTGTGCCATGCTTTTTTATTTACACTTGTTGAATAAAGGACTGATTATATAGTATTTATGCTTTTAGTATTGTATGCTTCTTTATGCAATTCATCTTTACCACTCAGTTCCCTGTACAATCTTTTACAATGTGGGATGAAAAATAAAGAGATTGTGACAGTTGAAAACGTTTCACATAAATCCAAACCCAGTTAATCAAATTTTGTACTACATCTTGTAAAATATTTTTGGGCCCTACTGGCGATTATAACTTTTTTCAGCATGTACCAAGCATAATGTTATATGTTAAAAACTCAAATAAAACTCAATCGATACATGTCCTGAAATTTTTTGTTGACAGAATTATTCACAATAACAAATTACCAAATACTTATGGTAATAATATGTAGACATCGCTCCAAAATTAATCGTTGGATTTTCATAACAGCAAAAAATCGTTTCGTAATATTAAAAGTACACAATGTGGGATTTTTTCTATAATGAGTAGATATTTCAAATATTGCAAAATTCTTGGCAAAATGGTCGTCATTCATTCAGCTTTTTATGAAGCTCTACAATCAAGGAAAGTAGCTGATTACAAAGAATGTTGCCAAATGAATTTAAATTTTCCTACCAATGCAATGTCAAGTTTCATGGCATCGTCAACTAATATAATGGTCTTGAACTTGAGTAAAGAATCATTTAAGAGTTTTAAGCAATATCCTACACCAACGAGACGGCATTATCAAAGTCGGCGCAGTATGCAAAATGCTAATACTATAGACGATTTGAAGGGCAAGGACAAATGACAGCTAAACAATCATATAAATAGCATATATTATGGCGGGTGATCAATGAAAGACCTCATCATGAAGGTTACATTTTAAAGAATGTGCAACATACTTTTTAAAGAGACACTATGCAAGTTTTGAAGAGTTAAAAGTAGTAAACTTTCAGATGATATTATTGCGAGAAAACAGGTTATCTCATTTAATATATTCGATCGTACTGACAATATTGAACATCACGTATAAACTCTTTCAAAGTACAATTCCTAGTAAAATGTGCTTAAATAAAAACATCTTGTATACACATACACACACATACATGCCTTTTATCTTTGTCTACAATGATTATTATACCTAATCTTATATTCATACTACTCATGCAGCCATACTGATTCAGAATACATAATAATATCACAAGCAAAATTGTTTTAACAGCAATAATTATTTGACATATACAAAAATTAGCCCTCGCAAATTAACCAGTTACCATTATCGCTTACAAAATCATCATCATTATCATTATCAAATACCAATTTGTATACCTAAAATATGAATCCAACAGCTAAATATTATCCTTTTTAAGCGCTCATCATTTTATCACGTTTATGTCCCACTACAAATTGGCTCTTGGCCTTGACAATGATTGACATTCATTTCCCCGCATATGCGTATTTAGAAAATACTACAAATGAAAACTTCCAACTGAGAATCAGGTCGTAGGGCGTACACTGACAACAATTGCATCAACGAAAAAAGTAGAACTAACTACAACATAAATAAGGTAATGGTAACAAAATAACTTATACGACAAAACTACTAACTCATACAAAACATTATACAATCATTGATCCATTTAACCGCTCGGCACGTACATTTGGACTGGTCAGTAAGGAAATTTTTTTTATACAAAAAGGTTCAGGCACAAAATAAAAGTACCTTTGGAGTAAATGCATTTTATACGACATATTATATATGTATGGTATGAAGTCACATATATACTAGCTAAAATTTCTAAAAATTATTTGCAAATAAAAATTATTGTATAGGTAAAATAGGGATATAAAAATACATGTTAGAATTTAAATACAAATACACATCGATTTTATAGTTGAAATTTTTTGGGTTTATGACGGTACAAAAAGTCCATGAATGGAGGGAGGAATTTGTGTTTTGAATTCGGCTCTTCCCAACTCTCTCATGGTTTTTGGGTCAATGAAAACAATAAGATCACATGCTTCCGCTCTATAGTCCGTAACTGGGATTATAAGCACACCATTATCCTCTGATTCAGCATCTTCATAATCCAGATCTGGGTTTGGAACAAAGACAGGTTCCCCCACAACTTGATTCACATTGTCTCTCCAGCAAACGGCTTTCTTCTCTTGCATATCAATCTTCACCACGGCATTCCTATACTCGGCAAGAGAAGTCAGTCCAGATGCGTAATAATAGCGGTGCTTCCTTCCAAGAAACTTTTTATTTATGGCAGGGAACTCCAAGCCTTTTCCTGTGAGGACGTCTGGAGTGAGGACAATTTGAGAGCCAAGTTTATAAGCAGTTGCATTGGAGTATGGAACCTTCACCAAATTGACTCCTTCTGACACATTATTCACATCAACATCAATAGGAACAATGTATTGATGGCCACAAGCTCTTGTATCATCTCCATCCATACCACCTTGTCTCAACACGGAAAGATCTTGGGTCTCCAAAACTTCTGGACTGTCGTAGCGAGACAATGTTACCACCACTTGTCCATTATCCTCGTAGCAGTTAACTGAGAAGAAAGAAGGGATTGAAAGAAGAACAAGTTTATTATTACATAAGTTTGTATATTATACACAAGAAAAAGATATATGCATAATATAAGCACTTTTGGGTTTAAAACCACCATTACTCGAGACTCCAAGTTGATTTGGTAGTCTAAGTGCTAATAATAAGTGTTCTATACACATCCAGCGCATAGACACACAAAGAGCTTTAATGTTTTTATTATACAGTTAAGAAAACTTACTCATATGAACGAAGAAGAAGGCTTCGTCAGACATGAATTCCGCATTGGAAACAACTTTGCCATTGGATTTGTCGATAACATAGAAGCGGTTCTTGCATTCCGGATTCCATTCAACCCAGTCTTTAAAGGATTGTCCTTTGGTCAGAACGGAACTCAAGATTTTGTTCAAGCTCACCACGTATGGTTGCTCAATAAACACGATATAGTTCTCAGTAAGGCCAAAACTGCAACAAAGAAAGAAAGGAAATTATTGAAAGAGAAAACATAGCCCAACAACAACAACAACAACAACATCACATGAGAAAGAAAAATTTCTTCGTTTGAGAAGTCATGCATACCAAAATCCCACACACAAAAAGATATTTGCACACAATAAAAAATATAATATATTCACCAATGTTATGTCATGTCAAAAGCATGTATGGGAAAAGGAAAAAGGATATTACGTTGATTTCACACGAACAGAGAAGAGAAGTACCGTACGAATAGTAACAAAAGGAAACGATATGATGTTTGTTTGGTTTGTTTAAAAACAACTGAATTGACAAACAAGTAGAAGGATGTTTTAATATAAGGAAACTCCAAAATTAAATGCAACTACCAATAATTTACTTATTCCCAATGGGAATTTCTCATGTTGAAATATAAACTTTTTTTTTCTGTGCAAATACATAGAGTTTTTTTAGAGTTTTGGTATACAAATATAGGTAGGTAGATATAAAAGTAGCAAGGATACTGACCTATGATTGTAGCTCATAATGTTTCTATTCCACCGGCTTGGAATGGAACAAAGTACTTTGCCTTTTTTCAATACTTCTTTGGGGTCCTTGGTATGAGCCGTGGGCGGAATTTTAACAAAGCAGTATTTCAAGGTTGGAGCATATGAGGATCCAATATTGTACGTGTACCCATGTCTATCTGTCAATGGATGTGGACTAGCACTGTGTACCCCAAAAACACGATTGGTATCCCACTTGTGTCCAGCAGAGATGTTGGAAACATTCAAATCGTAGAAATAACAGGTCTCTCCACTGACAAACACATTTTGACCCACGTTGAATACAGAAATGTTTGCATTGTCGGTGAATTCTGGAATCTGTAAAATTTTGCAATATCAGAGAAACAAGAAAAAATACATTATTAAACTATGCAGAACGAACGAGCAACACAAGGAATGAATTTTTATACATGGAAATTAGATAAAGGAAGAAAGAAGCAGTAAACAAATATTCAACCCACAACGGAATTGTAAGATTTCGTGTGTCTGCATTAGCTTCCCTTTTTAGCTCTAGTTTTTTTTTTAAAGAAAAGATTTGTATTTTCGTAAATTTACATAGGCACACACACAGGATATATTATTTACTTACAAGGGTATTATATAATCTGCTCATCCAACTCCTTGAGGGATCCGAGTAAGCTCTGGTTCCATATTCACAGATGCAAGGTTTATTTGCCTTCTTTGCCCTTTTGTACGACTCGGTCTGAAGAAACTTTTTCTCAAATTTTACACTCTGGCCACTAACATGAAATTTGCTAATAATTGCATAGCCATCCAGCCAATGATTCAAAGTGAAGTTATCTCCCAGATCAAATAATCCAGGTCCGGTTCGCAAGAAAGATCCGGACAGCCATTGCGGAATGCTTCCTTTCAGCTTTGCTTCCTCAGCCTTGGTTAGTTCCTCCGTACTTCGGTAGAACTTTTGCGAAGTTCTTCTCTGCGTCATTGACAAGGACATTTTTACTGCTTATTTTTGACGTTTTTGTAAAGGCTACTTTAATCTTCATGCAAAATTCAATACAAACAAACTCGGCTACACAAAACAACGAATATAATCTCAAAATCAAAACAGGATATTGCAACGTTCCCACAAAAGTTCAAAGAAACAAACCACACTTGAGACACACGCGTGAAAACAAAGTTAGTATTGTGTAATATGGCGTCTGTTGGCTGGAGTTAACTTTCCTTCAAATATTGTCGCTTCACAAATGCACGCATACACAATTGCACAAAATTATGCGAAAACCAAATGACCACCAAAAATAAATGCATAAAGTGCCAAATAAAATGGATCACAAAAAATATTCCTTGTGTTTATATCAACGTATTCAGTTGTACAAACGTATTTGATGAGTGATATATCGATGCAAAAACATCTAAAACATTATCAGATGTGTTGGAAAAATTGCAACAGTATTTGTTTTTTTCTTCTTTCTTATCTGTCAAATTTGATCAGTATTTTGGCTCTCAGCGATGTACTAAGAGACTTAAATTTTTTATCCAAAATGCATATATTATGGTTATGTATCAAATTATAGACTCAGTATTTAACTCAATAGTACTTATGTTTTATTGCTATTACTAAACAAATTGGTATTAACTCAGAAATTTGCTAATTTGCGTGATGACTGAAGCCAGTATCTAAATTAGTAGCTAAAGAAAAAATACTAGGAGAGCGGCTATGCGAAAATCGTGAGGGCGATTACGCAAAACCAAAGGTTGATGTTGATTGCGATATTCAAGTTTACAAACTGAAAGAGCTCAAACAAGACATTGATGCTTTTATGTTGCGGACATCCATCCCCAAAAAGTTATATGAATTTTTTTAAATGTATATTGTTATGTTATGTGCTTGTGAGCATCACGTAATATAATCATCCTAAAATGATAAGGTTTAAAATGACGGAGGAGAAGAATGCATAATACCTGTTTCTTTTACCTTTGTGTGTATGTGTGCGCTGCTGACTTGACCATCATAACAATAACATTATAGACAAACACAATAAGAAGAGTCATCATCATTGTTGGTTGTGTCTGTTCTTGTTGGTTCTGAACACGCTTAAATGGATATATAAAACGTGCAATAAGATGATTATACGAAAAAGGTGATCATTTGTGATCATATAGCCGTGAACCGTGACAGTGTAGGCTAAAAAGGCAACATCATCATCATCACAGTGTTAGATAACACAACGCACGTTAACTTTATAGAAGATTGCCAATGTGGACAATGTAAAAAAAATGCCTAAAAAAATACATCTTTTCATACCATTCAATACAAAAAGGTGTTCGTTCATGTAATAAGTAAGCAAATATAACAATAAAAAGTATGCATCTTAATCTCTGATGATGAGGTTAGGGGATATTTGTGAAGTGGACTCTGCAAAATACACAATATATCCACAGAAGAATAATATACTGTAGGGAGAAGGTACCATACAAAACAGAGCAATTCGTATAATATATATGACTATATCATACAAAGCACCAAAAAATGCGCAGGGTATGACGAATAAATAGGAGGACAGGTGATGTGATGATGCATTCATGGATACACACGAAATGAAGAACAAGGTGAATTCCAAATCTGCATTAACTACTAGACTATTACTATACTAAATAAACCGTAGAATGTATTACACATCTCCTCCACAAACGTACACGGTAAGGTGCAAAAAGACATATTAACTAACATGCATATTAACAACATGTTTGGTAGCTATTAATGGGTTTGGTTTTGTTGGATGGCTTGTTATTTAACATTCTTTTGTTATTCCATCTCATTCAACACTTTTTTGTTTGCATTTTGTATTTTGTCGAGTAGCATGCATGCATACGTACATGAACAAATTATAATATACGGAAAACCCCTAGATTCGATGATGGAGACAAGAAGAAAAAACATATTTTTTTGTCATGTTGGCTCATTCAAGAATGTATATTGCTGGAAAATGTAATTTTGTTGTATTCCTCAAGCGTAAAATTATTATGGAAATTTCGTGAAATGGAACCGAAATGAATTTACTCAACAAAAAAATATATATATTGCGTTGCATTTTTTGTACATACATACGTATCTGTCTTCTTGGTGGGTGTTTGTCCAATTTATGGAACTAATGGTAGTGTGGGTAAATTCATTCACTTTGTGAATTTTATGCACGCGTGGGGCAAATAAATACTGCAAACAATTAGAATTATAATGATGATAGATAAAAGTTGTGTTTTTGCTTTACATGATTTTTTTAATTGCATTACATGTAATATTATCCTTATCAAAAACTTTGCTCCATTAATTTAATATGAATGCTTGTTCGAAAAGTCCTAGATTTTTTTTACAAGGTCATGACTATGACCATTTTCAACTTAAGTCTAGACTTTAATTGTTTTTTTTAGCTGGATACTCGACACTTTATGATAATTTTTGCCATTTAGTATATGTACCTACTAATACAAGATTTGATGAGATTAATATAATAACATGCTTGAATTTATAGAGTGATTGACTCTATCAGAGCATGGAGATCATATTGCTTGCTAATATAATGGTCTATCGATAGTCTAGATTTTAATACCGTGATCTAGATATGCAAAAAATACTCCTCGTCCTCATCCACAAAAACGACAATAATTATGGATATAGCGTAGTCACTGGAGTAAATAAATGAGTGCAGGCAGCTTGATCTTAAAATAATGTCATTGATTAATTAGCGCGTGTAGCCAAATTGCTTTTGATGTACTAAGATCAGTAGAATCTATAATAAAAAGGTCAGAAAATAGAGTCAAGTCTTGTACTACAAGTATCCACGGACTGCGATTCATTATGTGCTCTTGTTTTGCTTTGGGTAGTGAGTGTGGAGGGGATTGGATGCTATAATAAGATCCTATAATCATGATCTAAACAATGATGAGATGATACTAATGACGTAGATGATGTTTCAGTTGAGTAAAAAAAATAAAAAATTCTAGTTCATTACCAGCTACAATAACAATAACAGGGCCGTTGTTGATAGCATCACCGTGCAAAGAAAAATATCATATATGGCATGGCACCTTACTACACCCAGCTCCTCTTACTACAGTAATGAATTCCACTCCATTACACTGCAGAAATATGTGTGTGCTTGAGTCGTTGTATCAAAAAATAATAATTAGCTACATAACATTGTTGAATAATTAATTCAGTGCGCTATCCTGTGTGAAAAGCCGCTTATACTCGCTTAGTGGATGTTATACGAGCTTAATTAACGTCATGCAAATTGGTGATCAGGGACCATGAAATGACAAATCCTCTTTGTTCTTTGCGTCGTTATTAGATGGGATCTCGCATGAAAAAAAAATCACTCGCTGCATATACCTACGCATATTTAAACAATTCCCATTCGAGTCGCTTCTCCATCATCAGCTCCACAAAGACTTAAGCCTACTTGCGACTTAAAATGTCTTCGTCGTTGTTCGTGCCATTAATGTCTAATATATCCATAATACATGCATATTTAAATAAATTAAATATACTGTTTTATCACGCTCACAGCTATAAAAATATTTGTAGGGATCTCAGCTCGGCACTAAGCCGAGCAGAGACCTTGTCATTTAACAATAATTTTTGTTGATGGAGGTGTTTATTTTTGCAATGCAGAGCAACAGGAAAATAGCCAGTGTATAATTGTTTTAAGTCACGTTAATGTAAATATCATGCTGCTGTGTAGCACATACACACAGGATACAGAGAGTCATACAAGTGGAGGTGAAGGGCCAAAAAAAAAAGATTTTAAGAAGTCGTTTTTATGATGATTACATTGCATAACATTTAGACCATTTGGTATTCTGCTGAGAGAGGGTACTCTCTATTGTGCCTTGTTACGCAATCAGAGTAATAAGTATAGTAGTCGTACCGTTTTAATAATATTTATTGCCGTCCAAAGATGCAATATTCCTAGCAGGCATGCAGAGAGACCCATGTCGTTTAAAGAATTGTTGTCTTTTTGAATATATTTCATAGTTCAAACGTTAATGAAATTAAGATAATATAATATGTTTATTAAAAAATATTGTGAAAAAAATCGTAAATCATCATCACAATACCCCAATGTGTGCATTTGTAAATTAATTGGATGTTCCTTGCAAAACTTGCTCTTAAAACATCATTTTATTGGCAATTTTCAACATTTCTATGAAATCTAAAAAGTAATGATAGTGTTTTTATTCTGAAGATTATTGTATTGACAGATGTCAACAAGCTAGATATTGTCGATGACTAACGCGCGTACAAAATGTGCAAAGAGAATAGAGACCAAAACGTAGTAGTTGTTGGCTGCAGCTGCAACACATTAATTGGGTGACATAGTCCCAAGCACGTGATGCAAAGTCAATTAAACTGAAAGCAACGTGCGCCGGTTATAGATAAATTCTATACCTTCCCAATCTTTTAAATAATGTAACCTCAATTAAATGAGAATATTGAACTACATTACATCCCCCTTAAAAGTTTGAAATGCATATGTTTATCGTGTGGATTTCCGCAAAAGACGAAATTTCCTTGCATTGCATTATACCTTTAACTAGCCATTAGGAATCCCTACACGTCATTATTGTAATCCGTAACAAGTTTTTCGAGATAAAGCACATTAAAAAGTGATCAAGGTAAAACAATACTGGTGAGGTACGCTGAAATGGATATTTCGTAAGATGTGACATGTCTGCTGTTTGCAAAGCCAATAAACACATTGAAAACTTTTTTACAATTGTTGTGCTTTAATGCAAGTAGAAAAAAAATCTTCGGAATTCCCAATACAAAATGCAGCCAAGAAAAAACGGGCCACATGGCTTAAAATGACATTCACCCTAGAAGAATCCGAAGGAAGATCTCTGGTGTTTCGGGGGATATTGTAGAGTACAGTGTATATACCAGGCTTTTAGCAAGTAGTTTTGGGTTTCTTCGTCTGATGTGTTTTTCCCTGTGCAAAAAAAATCGGAATGCACTACAATCATAACAAGCAAACAGGTTTTTCCACTAATCCGAATATCAACCTGTTTAATATGATTTATCAACATTTCCCGAATAAATCGATATCACTATTTGAATTTATCCAAAGGATTATTATTATAATTGAGCATAACATTTTCCAAGTTTGCGTAGGTTAGTTCAGCGTCCATCCATGTATCCGCCTATCCATATTCTTGAACATTCTCGGTCATATTTACTTCTCCCGGAGGAACCAATAAAACGTCAACGTGGAAAAGTACTTCAAAAGGCAAGAAAACTGCAAAGCTATTCAATATTCAGCTCATAATCTGTTTTCTCTGTTTGTGTAAAAAAATGTTGGCAATGACGTACGACTGGATGGAGTAGATGTAGGTGCACAAAGTATAAACGTATGTACATATTAATAATAAAGTATTGCGTTGTTTTGCAACTTATTGTATTTTTTATACGGCTCGGCATGTGATGTGAGATGCAAAATTTGTTCATTATGAGATCACCAGCCCACGCGAACTTTTTATGGTACCGTCGTCATCCACACAATACGCACTATGCTGTCTGTCAGAAAGTATATTATTTCTTCTTTACGTACAAATACATGCGTAGGTACATTAATCAAACTCAGCCGGTGCTACAAATATGCAAATACTATATAGTTATAACTCCACGCATTTGACAATGCTGTAAAAACATTCTGTCAAACAAAGACAAGCAAATAACCAAGTATTCATGTATACTTTTTAAGGCGTGAACTTATATGAACTAGTGTTACATTTTTATCGTTCTGTTTTATGATATTAATAATTTCTTTTCAGAGTTCTGTGACGTTGACAAAACCCTTTTGGCAAAATATTATTATTCTCTGTATCATGTATTTAGATAGTATATTCTTTTGTTGATAAAAAATCTTTGATGATGGTATCATGATTCATGGCATTTGTTACGAGTTTGGATTGATATGCTGTTGGCTCTTGTGAAGATGTTCTGAATCAGAACTTCTGATGTGAAGACTGAGTGCAAAACCGTTATTACCATTTGATTGTATTTGGACCCGACCCCACAAACCAGAATGACTGATGATTATGAAAATTATTTTACTGACTCTAATTTCTTTTTTTTACATCACATGCATATCTATTTAAATTAAAGATGCATGTACTGTCATGATGAATCACACAAAAAAATCCTGGAGCTACCTACGCAAAAATGTGATGTCTTCAGTAAGTTATTAGTTCTCTTTGTAAAAAAAAGAAGAGTACAGTTTCTCCCCTTCACTTGTCCCATGCTTATTATCCCTTATTAAAATTAATTTGCACTCCAGAACAGAATTTTTATAGACACATTATTACTATTACGTATAGACGAGCTTTTGTAGCTATTGAGGGTTCCCATTTCCAAGGTTGGCCATGTGTACGTGTAAGACTTGATAATATAGGCCATCAAAGCAGCATTTCTCAAAAACCCACTAAAATGTGTGTAGGTTTCCCACTTCCATCCACTGGGTACATCAACCTGAATAACTTGTTTTTTTGAGCAACCCAGCAGTAAGAATGCATCAAAATATAGGATTTGTCATCTTTTATCATCCTGCATGTTTCCGTCATGACCTTGATAAAAAAAAGTAGGTTTGCCACCTCAATGAGTTTTCTACACTTTTGTCACGATAGATAGTTTTTGGTTTGTGACCTTTTGAGATCGTTGGTGAGCAAGTTTTTTCGTACATTTTGTAAAATAATAGAAAGGCATGTAGAACAAATACATGACAAAATGGGTCTTTGGGTTAGTTGTACTTGTGTGCTTCTCAAACTCATTTCACACTTTGATGTTGTGTATGAAAGAGATGCGAAGACCTCCTATTCTATTCGGAATCTTTTTACTACAGTTTCTTTCCAGAGTCAACATAAAAACGGCGTGATCTCCCGTCACCACTTCTCTGTGGGCCGTGAACATGTGCTCCTTATTCAGATATCTACTAAATCCATTCAATCCTTTTTTTAAATAAAATAGCGTATCAAACTGGCAGGATTCACATATTATATGATATGATGGACACCTATGCATATTATTGGCAGTCATGCCACAATGAACTACTGAAATGATGAGATTGGCAAATTACAAAAAAAAGTACACGCAGTCAAGGACAAATTAGTAAGAGAATTTTACGCTCACGATGATAAACTTTGTGGTGGTCAGGCTACAGCAATTACAATTTGACGATAGCGGTAGATATTATTCTAATGGCCACATTTTTTTTGTTGGTCTGCTAGTTTTTTTACTAGGCAGATACGAAAGGGCTGTAAAAATTATACGAGAAATTAAAAGTATGCCCATCTCGTCATTATTTTACTTTTTTATAAAGTTATTTGCACAATAAATATATGTGTAGCAGTGTTCCATAATGTGTGTCCACACCAAAAAAATTCTTTGTTTACATTCTAGTCTCCGTGAACTCTTCTCTGTGGAGCCACACCACCTTGAACAGACGAACTTGATCTTGTCCTGTCTTTTATGACTTGTATGATGAAACTATATTGTTGTAGCTGAATCAAGCAACCGGTACTGGCTACAAGCCATAATATCGTGAGTTGTTGTTACTACGTACTTATGACTTATGTATGTAATGATATGTATGAGGAAAATTGCTTCGTTATTTGCAAGTACATGATTACGACTTGGTATTATGTAAATATTACATGTGCGTATGAAAAACTGTAATTTAGTATTTAACTTACCGGTTTGCTCATTAAGTTTTTCTTTTTGTAGCATTAGATTTTCAAGGACACCAGTTCTACGAGATATCCAGAAATTAAGCAGAAATGACGTGATGGAACGCTTTGGAAGGATTTTTTTTAAACTAAACAACAGAGAACAAAGAAGAGCAAATATAGTCTTTGGAAAAGTGCATAATCGAAAAAAACTATTTGAGAACACAAGGCAATAGTAATACATGCAGCTTCAAGTCAAATTATGTTTAGATTTTAACTTAGCACGTCATGAATTCTACAAACTGATTTTGTTCTGCAAAAAATGTTCAAAGGTTCAAATTGTAATTGACTAAATTGGGTTAAAGTGGACAATGCGCAAACAAAAGAATTTATGGAATATGTTCAAGTTGCCCCGTCCTATTATTTACTGTTACAACATGAATTAGTGCTGATTTGTAATCGTTCCAATTATAGCAATGGAACAAGTCAGCATATTGAAGCGTTGAATAATTAAAGTTATAACTTAATCTGAGAGTTCATACATCTTCTAGCTTCAATTCGCGCCCACGCCATGTTTAATACTTTACTGTCCACACATCATAAACGCAGAATAGCTTTTATTTATAAAGCGTGAACTTTGAGCTGATCACTCATTCATCATTCAGTCCTTGAGCATATGCTGTTCGTTCGTACGCAGTGTTCCACGATTTGTGACTTATTTGAGAGGTTATAATTACTTATTTATTTACCTTTTAGTATGTATTTTATTTCAATTAAGCTGCCAATCAGTTCATGCATACTAAAATACAAGTTAAACCAGAGTAAAGAAGGATCATGAAACATAATTTTTTAGCTAAAGCTAATGTATAGCTCATTCATGAGTATTATGCGGTGGTTATACCCATTACATTGGTATTGGTACAGACAAACAGAAACAAAAACTTTTATGTACAACGCCAACGCTACTGTCGCTACTTAATTGATAAGAAGCCAGTATTCTATGGCAAGATGTGCCAATGAATTTTATTTATGTGTTATTTATTGATAATAAAAAGGGATATTTATTATATGCATGATATATATGTGATCCCAATGTCCCAATTTGCAGTGGCATAATAAGCAACAAGTACAAGGATAAAATATATTTTAAAGCTATATATAATATGCTCCTTTTATGTTAACTAAAATAGGTATTAAAGTTTATATTTGTACACAAATCGCTAAAATAATGTTTGTATTGCCAATTAAATAAGCGTTTCGTTTAGATATTTAAGAATTTACAATAATGTCATGCTTTTATCTATTTCGCTTCGTTTTTAGTATATTCACCTAATGTCATGTTCATGTGTATGACTCTTCGGAGGATTGCATTGGATTGCAGTTTAATACGGAAAGTAATTTTAATAAACGTTCCAGAGCCATATTGGAATGATATATTATTATGATATATTATATAATGCCGTAGCTCAATGTACTTTTGATTTTTAGGTCATAATTTTATTAGGATTCACAGCAAATGAGAAAATTGTACAAAAAATATTATTAAATCTAAACTAACATGTTTTATATATACTCTGTAAATACTTTGCGTATTTCATTTCATCTAATTAAAACGAAATTGCTTTGGGAGAAGCCTGAATTTTTTTCATCTAAAAAAATTCATTTATGCTCAACAGTTTCTCTTAATACACCCCTACTTTCATTGTTGATCTACCCATGCCTCCCACACAAACAACAAAACTGTTTGAAAATGAATTCAGAAAATATTAAAATAATAACAAATAATAGTACAAAAATAATAATAAAGGAATTTTATCTATTTTTGCTGCGGCGACATACAACATACTTGTAAATCATTGTGAATCTCCATTTCGGTTTACATAACATAAATATTATACGTGTACATATACATTTTGAGCTTGGAAATAATTTCATACAATGACAATCACATTTTTCGTATTTGCATTGTTTTGTTCACATTATTATCACAATCAGAATCTACAAAAAAACATAATGTTCATATCTTGTATCATTTGAAAACGAAAAAAAACACATAAACAGGTTGTTTACTATTTATCCTATAATTGCCTAGAAAAAACTACCTTGAAGTTTACTACAATAATGTAATTGTTCTTTGCTACATCATTTTAAAATACTACATATGTAAATATAATGTATAATATCAAGGAATCGTGGAAATCTTTTCTTTCTTTTTCATTGAGGATGATCCTCCAGTTTATTTGAGCTTTGCAAAGTACTCCTTGCTGAGATGTATTCCATGTACAGCCAATGGTATAAAATTGTTGAATTCCGCTCTAGCAATCTCCTTCATAGTTTTCCCGTCCAAAAACATTAGGCAACTTTTCTCTCCCGCCTTGGCTCGTGTAACGCAAGAAATAATGATGCCATCATCTTCCTCCGTTCCATTGGGATTAGGGATAAACATGGGCTCTCCAAGAAACTCGTGTTCATTTAAACGGAACAAAACTGATTCTTTCGTTCGCGTATCCACTTTGCATAGTGCATTCTTATAAAAGCCCACGGTTCTTGGACCACCACCATAAAATATTGAGTAGGGCTTCCCTTTAAACTTGGGATGGACTATGGGCACTTCCAGCCCAGATTCGGATAGGTTTTCGTGACAAAGCGTAATTACCTTTTTGTGATTGATTGCTGTGGCTGTTGTTTTGACTGTCTTGATTAAATTTTTCTTTTCAGGGACACCACCTTCCGAATTGTTATTAATGTTATTCTGCTCGTTGAAGTCTATTACAGGGATTACGTAACGGCGCGTGGTAGCAAGGTCCTCTTCTGGCCCTTCATTCCCATTTCGGAAATCCTTCAAGTCGATGTGAATGCAATTTGCATTTGGGAATGCGATAAGGTCCACAACTACCTCGCCCCCGAGCTCGTAACAGTTTACAATGTGGAGGAAGAAAAAGGGATCGGAAGAGATGTACTCTGTTTTGAGCAATTTACCCGTTTCCCTTTCCACAATGTGAAATCTGTTTTTCATGTCTGGTCTAAACTCCATGTAATCCCTCTTGCACATCTTTTGCAAAATTCCGGCTATCATTTTCTTTGCGACAATTATCAAGGGTTGCTCTATAAATATTATGTACTTGTCTGTCATTCCAAAACTGTGACAAGGGCTGGCGCAGAGAGCACTCCGACTGGAAATGCTGCAAATAATTTTTGCCTTTTTCAGGGTCTCCTCAGAAGTTTCTCCTTCATTTGGTATGGGAATCTTTACAACTTGGTATTTCAGGCCTGGAAAACGACACAAGAGTCATACATTATTCATGATACATATAATTCAATGCATACTTTTCATTTATTTTCTGCGAAATGTCATCGCGAAAATGTTGCATAAATAGCAAGTTTTATAATAATAAAAATAAAGTGGTGTGAGTGGAGTCGAGAGAATGAATCTCGACACATAACAGACCTCTCATGAAACTTGTTCCAATGTTGTAAATATAACCATCTCTCTCAAGTGGATGAGCACTCCATATATTCAGTCCAAAGAGTTTCAAAGTGTCTACACAAACAGGCAAAATAAACAAGCAATAAAAAGAAAGAAAGAAGACGTAATTATTGCTTAATACCAAAGGTAAACAAGACTCATTTAAGACCAGACACCAGACAGAAGTTTTATGTGATGTGATACGTTATTTTAGTTACTTTTGCTTATTCAACATTTATTATATTATCCTGACATGACATATCAATCAACTTGAAAAGATTAAGCAACTAAGATTTTTTTTTGTATATTTATAAAAGTATTTACTTTCGGTGTGTCTTTTATGATGTAACAAGAGGAAAAAATGTACCAGCTTAAGTGATATTCATAAAAAAGGGCTCTTGTTTACTTTGCAAATGAATGAATTATTATTCTTTCTTTTAAATTGAAATATGTGTAAGTAAAAACGATGTATGTAACTGATTTAAAAAAAAATTCACGAGAAGCTCATTTTAGGACATATTTTATCATAAAACCAAAGGATAACCTATTGAAATACTATTGCATAATACTACTACGCTGCAACATAAATATCAAAGATATTTTTTCTTTAATAATACTTCCTGGATTTTGCTACTACGCGTAATACGCGTCGCGTATAACGAAATATACGTTAATATTAGTTAATATCGAAGAACTTGTATTACCTGTTAACGATTATCTACCGTTGGCAACTTTTTATACCGGCTTGAAACTTCTAAATGGCTTCTAACAAAAACTATTCTTGTAAGCATAATACATGTATGCATATGGATATTAGCATCACATCACGCAATACAAGACTAATGTGGTGTAGGTGTATCAGTGTAGTATTAAAAATCAATATTATTTAGTTATTTTACCAAATTTGTCTCCACAATCCAGCGTCTTGGAATCTACTTTGCGAAACATGCACGTATCAGCTCCAGCGAATAAATCATTGCCAATAGTGAACAGGCAGACGTTACAGTTGTCTGACATTTCTGGAAGCTGCATGATACACAGAATAGCAATGGGGTATTATGAAATGGTATGCATATTATATTATCATGATGTTTATTACGCAAACATACTAATGGTAATTTGATTGGAACATATTTGTTTAGATTCCGAAAGAAAAGAAAAAACATTTACGTTGCTGTTTTGAATGTTCAGGTCTTTTTTTAAAAACTAATATAATGCATATCTCTACTTGTTTTACTCACCAAACTGGGAATAAATCTTGACAGTACATTTTTCGTAGGGTCTGGATGAGCCTTTGTTCCAAACTCGGCAATAACTGGTTTTTGAGCAATGAGTGCCTTCTTGTAAGCATCTGTTTGGAGAAATTTCCTGTCGTATTTGATTACATCCTTTTCAATTTGAAATCGTGTGAGTATTGCATAACCTGAACAAAATAAAAAGGCATAATGTGTATACTGTTGGAAAGATTGGTCACAATTTATTACATCCACTACATACCATCCAAGAAATGATTCACGGAGAAGTCTTGAAAATCAAATTGCCCCGGTCCTGTGGGTTTTAAATAAATGATTATTAAGAAACATGTGTATATATTCAGCTATACAGAAATAAATATTTAATAATATTAGCATCTCATTATTTCATGTTTTTTTAAAAGAATAGTATCAAATTGCGTGGGAGTATATATCCATGTATTTTGAGGACTGTAAACGTACCTGTTCTTAGGTAAACTGAATCATATAGCCATTGTGGCAACGATCCTTCTATTTTGGCTTCCTCGGGTTCTGGAAGCTCCGTCAATGTAGGATAAACGAAACTGACACTACCGTTTTCCATGATTGTGAAACGACACACGTATACACAAACACAACAGAAATATCAATTTTATCAGTATCAAAAATGGCTTTTGTTTTTGTGAAAACTAACAACAACTGCAACAACAACAACAACAACGAGAGAACGACGAAACGACTACACACAAATTTTATACCTTTTCTATTATTACCACATAAGCAGTCATGTATATTGCTTTTCTAAATTTGTTAAGAGAAATCGTATAACATATATTCTTAATATTAATTTCAGAAATGTATTGCAATTCACATTAGTAGCATGCAATAAAGTACAGAAATAGTATAATTTTGAAATCTTACTATTTTAAATGTTATTAATAGATTGCGATAACTTGCAAGATTAATGTCTATATATCTAAGGTAGGAAATATTAAGGATACGTGCAGTGGTAGAGGCAGACGAGCTTAAGAAACTGGGTTCACTTGAGGATTTTTCATGCCACAGTGAGTCAAGTTGGATGAATGTAACAATGCATAACCGTGTCAGACGTCATTCCCGTTATTTTATACATTTACCATGTATGTACATTCATATGAAAGTATGCAAAATTTGCAAAAAAGGATGCAGTAGTATAGTTTTGCCATGTGTGTATTTAAGTGTGGTACTTTTGTTATTGCGTTGATTGTTGTGCGAAAGGATTCTTACTATTACATGCCTAGATTATCACCTGAGTATATTTGAAGTAGTTTGCAAATCCCAACAATATGAGTAGGCGCAACAAACTATCAAATATTACGTGTGTGCTATGATTTTCAAACTTTTAGCGTACGCAGTTCGTTGGTACACTGTTGAACCTAGCTGATATACACTGCATATTAACACACATTCAACATTACACTGTAGCATTCAGTGTATTGTGTATGCAATGCAGGTGCTGCTGTAGACATGTCGGTTTTGAAAATTAGGCATCTTTAAAACTTGTGAGAAGGCGAATAGTATGCATAGTAAGGTTTACCATGAACTTATATGATAGTAGTGGTACTCTAATTGGTAAAATGGAAACGGAATCTTTCTCACTTTTATTAGCTTTCGTAAAGGAAACTGCTTCACAAAAACCTTGCTTGACCACCTAACCTGCTAAATATGCTGTTGTTTTTTATGACGCTGATGATGATCATGATGAATGAATGACGCTGGTACACTGTTATGTTTATACTTATGCATGTATACAAATTGAGCTATGGGAAGTTTTCCTTTCAAATTTATGTATGCGTCAGTAGCGTCACTGACATTATTTCAGACAATAACAATGCAAGTTCGTATAGACGTCAGTCAAGTCATAATCGCACATGGATACCTTACTCGTGTTAAAAAAAATAATAAGGGATGAAAAATATACATTTTTGAAGGTAGATGACCGATATAATATAGCAATGTATATTATGTATGTATGCTTATGTACATCTTATAAACAAAAAGCCAAAAAGTAAACAAAGGAATTACCTACCTATGTAGCAAAAAAAATTGATCAACGATCAAAAAACTTGTGTGTTTAAAAGATAGTTTATTGTGTTTTATACCTTACTGCGTAATGAGTGTTATACGCAACAACAATATTGGTAGCGATTTTTGTTATTAGCTATTATTATCTTTGTTATTAAAATGTAAATACGCATGATGATTTGTGAATTTTCTATATTTGAGTAGTGGCTAAAATAGACTTGCAAAAAGCCTGTTACTTTTGACGGAAATAAGTAGGCAATCATAGCACTTTTATGAGAATTTTCTGTGATCATTTGATATTGGATTTTTTTAAACAACAAATTATTATGAGATTATTATAGTCATTATTACATTATAGAGCTCAAGTAATGTAGTGTTTTGCGTTTTGAATTTTATACGTGCGTACATAAAAATACATTATTGAAAATGAAAATGAATGTTTTTACTACATAATTGCTATAATTTTCCAATAAAATTTTATTTGTTTTGTTAACAATGCATATATATGTGTTCCCTTGCTCCGTTTTCATAAACATTTTACTATTAACACATGATTTAAGGGCGGAAACGATTTAATTGGTTTTAAAATATACAAATTTAATCGGCACGAAGTTAAATAATATTTATACGTTGACTTGACTAGTTTGGAGCAGGATGACCATAATTAGTCTTCAGTGAAGCAAAACAGTTTATAAAAATAATCCCATGAAACTTCGTTTAGCTGTTCATTTTATTTCCCATCGCTTGTTCATATATGACCTACAAAGAAACGCATACTTCAAAGCTAAAAACAGTTTTCTCCAGATGTTATTATTCACTTTTTGATATTCCAAACAATTCAACGATTGATTGTGACCTTGACTTTGAGAAACTCGTGCAGCGCAATGCAACAGATATGTACATATGAGTCCATATGTGTTTAAGCATGTACATAATATGTGAGTAGATTAGGGTTAACCATTATTGCCCTTCCTCAAATTAATGCGTATTTTCAGTTTTTCTGGAAGAAAACAAGGGGGAATTCTGTTTAATTGGTTATTGTACAACAAAAACAGGCACAACCAAGTATAATTACAAAATTAATTTGGAACAAAGATGTACATTGCGTTGGCGTATAGCTAATTGATGTTTAGGCATTTATGTCTAAAATGAATGAACACATGTACTCATATATTCTCTTCATTTAAATTTAATAGCATTTTATTAGTTTTGTAATAAAACTGGCAGTATTTAATATTATGTATATCACATTATCATGTCACCTTCTTGCATGATTTCTTTTTTACATAATTGCAAATTATTTTCCTATGACCATAATGATCAAGTTCAAGTTCGGTCAGGAACGGGTTATCAGGATAATGTTAACCTATGTCACTATGATCATGATTACTTATTTTCAACCTGTCACTGTCAGGCTGTTTACATGCAAGTACAAATGATTCATGAAATATAATTCATGCGTATCAAAACTTAAATAAAAATGAATGATGTGCTGATATTGACACAAGACGTGAACACAACCTAACCAAGTAAAAGCATCTATAGTAATAAGAGTGTCGACGGAAAATTAACCTGGTTGACGGAAAAGACGAAAAGAGATGCCTTCAATATATCGGTTTTAAGACTATTGAAACAACACACTTTGTAAAATGTTGATACTCCTCTGACATTCAGGTAGGTAATCTTTATTTAGGTATTTTATCTACAATTTGTAAAAGTAGTTTAGTAGTACGGCACGGCATGATGAACCACACCACATGCATTTAAATATGGGACGTATAAAAATCGCTGATCGGAAGATCACTATAAAAAGTTTCAGCCTGCTAATGATATTCATCTAGTTGGAGCCCATTACTCGGAAACCAACCAACATCTAGATCTCTTTTCTTCTCCTTCATTACACTTTTTCATACCGACACAGTAATTAAATTAATAACGAGTAAAAATGAAGTCAGAAATAAACGAAATATTGCTGCCAGCCGGCAGCAAACTGTACAAGGCGGAATCCCAGGCTTACGTCTTCATTAAGGCTGTCATGCTTTGCGGTCTAGTTTTTGGAGCCTGTTTGGCCTTTTACCGGTATGAGACCAAAATAGAAGAAATGGAATTCAAAGTTTCCGAGCTTTCCATTAGAGTAATCGAGCTGGAACAGAACAACCATCACGAGGTAATAATTTAATTATTTATTTTGAACCATAAAATACAATTTGCATGCGTAGGCTCCTATAATTATTATAGAATTTTCCAATTTTGCCTAATAACCTATACCTATTTGTGATATATATCACATAAAATTTAGTTCGATAGTCATTGTTTTTGTATTTGTGTGGGCGGTTCCTGGACCCATTCTTAGACATACATTTATTTATTATGAAATTTGTTGATATATCAAGTTAAAACTACTGCTTTCGCTCTTATCTTTTGCATATTATACCAATCATGGTCAAGGCCATTTCAAATTTTGTATCAAAGATAAAAATGAATGGTCGCAAATGTAAACGACTGCTGGAATGTTCTTTCAGTAGTAGCATTCAGCAAGACGTATAAAAGATTTAATTATTACATAACTGTTTGGTCAGAATTTTCTATCAAGTTAAATGAATTTCTTTTCCACATCATAAATATTCCAGACTCCGAAGGTTGATGAAAACGAAGAACATCTCAGCCGCAACAAACGTCAAATTAACGCCAAATCCAACAGATTAGCAGATACTTGGGTTACCCGGTCTGCAGATGGAGAGCCAGAATTGAATTACAGGGATCATTCCACTGAAGAGGGTCTTGTATCTTCCAGGGTAAATCCACAAAGACGACGAGATGGTGCTCAACGTCGCAGACGTTCCACCACCACACCAGAGCCTGCTCGCAACCATGATGATGAGACTTTTTACACCATGGATAACCAGGGCCGCCGATTCTTACCATCTGGATTGAGAGAAATGAGAGATAGGCTTCCTCCTCTTAGCGCTGAACAACAGAATGTCGAGACTCGCCAAATCCCAGCTGCAGCTTCAGCCCCAGGACTCCGTACAAGATCTCTTCCACCAGTAAGACGAATTGGTGCAGGCAGAAATCAGGTTAGAAATATGAAAAAATATACATAGGCATTTTGCTTTTAAAGCCTTGTTAATCGTCATAATTTCTTAATATTTTTTATTATTAAATATTAAAAATAAACATTTCTGTGCATCATTCTTTAAACACAGGTTAATGCTCGTGTGTTGAACTACGATGAAGACATGAAGAAACCAGAGGCAGTTGCAGCCCATTTCGTCGCTGATGTCTCCAACTTTACGTCCGAAGATAATCCTCGTCTTCGTAACACCGATGGAGTTTTCCAAATCTGGCGTCCTCAAGATTGGAACACTAAGGATGCATTGGCATATGACAAGAGCGCTGGCACCCTTACTGTTTTGAAGCCTGGTATTTACTTTGTTTATGCTCAGGTAAACAAATATTTAGCATTGTATTAATTTCAACCTGCTTTGGGAAATGGGGCAATGTTGAGTTTGATATGAAAAATCATTTTTGGTTGAAACCTTCGTAAGTTTTAACATAATTTCCTTTATTAATTTCAGATCCATTACCACGATGAGAATGTTGAGGGTTTCAAGCTTGAAGTCAATGAAAAGCCTCTTCTTCAGTGTACCTCCAAGCAGGAGTTCAACTCTTGCTATACAGCAGGACTCACAAAACTTAATGAGAATGATAAGATTGTCGTTAAGAACATTGGTGAGAATATTTTCTCAATCTACAAGCCTGAAAAGTCATTCTTTGGCTTGATGCGTGTTAGTGAAACGTAAAACACAAATCACTCTCTTTTAAATGCTGCCGTATAAATATACGTTACATTCTCACGCAAAACGTAATTAATACAGAACGACTTTACTGTTCTTGAAATTAATTATGCGTGATATTTTAAGTGCACTGTCTATTTTACTTTGTAAGTCTTAAACCTCAAATATGAAGGCATCCATACGTTCTAATATATCAAATATTATATTATATATTTTGTCACAATGCAATACTGAATATTACTAAATTGAAATAAAAACTTCAATCAATACAGAATCAGATGAAGAAGTATGTAATAAATAGTTTACTTGTAAATTCCTATATGCATAGGCATCTCATAAAAAGTTAGCAAAACTTGGCAGACTTTCTAATAAACTCCTGAAAGTTATATTACGCATTCTAGATAACTTTAGCAATTCATCAATTCTACGAAAGCGCTTATTAAGTTGCATATTTCTTCTTGAACTTTAATCCATTAATTCGTTATGCGCTTGTCTTTTCATGAGCATGACGTGCATATGTACATAACATTCCTGCAAATATAAACAAACTTACGTATTGTGTACTCTGTATCTATATTGCACTTATTAAACGAATATAATGAGCAAAAACCGTAACTCCTATTGTAGAAGTAGAAAACGAATAGTATATATTTTTAATACCCATTCAAATTCGGGTAACATCATCATTATTATCTGTTACAATATTACTCACATAATACTTCCAGGAATTTTCATCTCTTGTTTGCTATCTTTTAGTAATCGCCAAATATGAAAACAATCAGCAACGAAGCCGTACCCCCCGAAAGGATTATCGATTCCTATGGATTACAGTACAAGTGGAGCACTTACTGTGTGGGCGAATTTGGTTACAAAAATAGAAATGAGTATAATTATAACTATTGTTTGAATACAACATCATTAAAACCCAAGTATAGTAGCAGATTAAAGTAGATGAATTGATATATCCAATAAAATGCCACGTTAAAACGACGTCAAAGATTACATGTCAGGAGTCTTAAATTACCCCTAAAAATTTTAGAAACGTCCTGGAAAAGTAAGAGAAATGCTAAAATCTTCAATAAAGTGCAATCGATTTCTTGCAAACAATGCCTTCCTGTTTTACAAACTCGTCACATCTTCTGCAGAAAAACATTGTCATTGATAGCGATGCAAATGGCAATGTCATGTTGGCAGATGGAAGAAACAACAGAGCACGCATAAGAAGCCTAATGCAACGTGGAAGGAAAGCGCACATCAATGATAATGATAGCAAGAAAAAGGGTGATAAAGAAATGAAGAAATTTTATTTCATCGTCTTCTTACAAAGTGAGTTTGGCATGTGTCTATTTATCTATTAAATAAATGGTACGGTCTGCCAAACACAAATATGGTCACGGGGAAAATGATACAGCATGAAAACATAAGTGGCTTAAAGGGGACATACATTATAGCACAGCTTCTAGTTAGTTGTTTGACTAGACTCCAGTTTCAATCTTTATGTGTGTGATGCGTGGGTGTGCGTCACCAAAGCAGAAGTAAATTTACGACAGAGTCAGAGCGTGAAATGAAATGAAACAAGGGAACATGCAGTAGTATATAGTAGTACATTCGCTAATATGCGTCCGGAATCCCTTCTCCGTTTTAATGCAATATATTATTATCAAGAATTTAAGTTGTTTATATAAGAAATGTACCGGTTTTTAGTAAGCCTTTAGCGAATTCCTTCAGCTATAACCAGTACACTCATTCTTCAATTTCAGCACATAGTTAGTTCAAGTGGATTTTAAAACAGACAAGAGCAACGGAAAGAGCTTCACCACCATCGCAGATTCTTTTGTACTTTCATATTCCAACATCCCTTATATTCCGCTACTAAAACTTCTAAAAATATTTCATTTTCCTTGCGTTCCCTTGAGAAATGCGTTTTTCATTTTATACTCTCTTCGCAGGATGCATACATCCAATCTGCTAGCCACGTACTTAGGTTAGGTATATTATTTAAGTACATAAGTATATAGTATAATAATATGCACTAAACGGTCCTTGTAACAGTGAATGTACCCCGCGTGTACCCTCGTGTAAATTATTGTTGTCACTGGCAAGGCTGCGAAACGAAGGTTGAGTCACCACCACCTCAATTTAACCCGATGCGACAACCATTTAAGCAACATGTCCTATGATGTGGAGAGTGAGTCGTGTGACTTTTTTTCTCCAACAATCGTGTGACTACGTAAAAGCGAATATAAGATATTCCATTACGTAACACAAATGATCACATATAGTCGCTCATTGTTATCGCGCCAATTGGTCTACAAACTTGCATCATATCACCACAAAGCCAGAAGCACCACCACCGCCTCTGCTTATCCAGTGAAAGTTTTGCTATAGCAAGGATGAATTCATGTAGTAAATACGCACAACGCTCACATATAAAGTTATACTCTTTGCGATGATGATGATGATGGAGTATGGAGAGAGCAAAATTCAGGGAAGGAAGAATAGGAAGCCATAAAACTCACGTAGTCGCCCACAACATACCCAAACCCAGAACAAGTAAAGGGAGAGAAACTGGAGAAAGTGTAGCGTAGCAAGCAAGAAATGAAGGAGTAAGTAAGGCAGAAAGGAAAGTAAAATTCAGTAGAAAACCGCTGCGGTGCCAGATAGGGTAGCACACTTGTGGAATGAACGTTCAGCTCAACAGACTGATTCTCTTCCGACAACCACCACCAAACCAGAGCTATTGTACCAGATAGCCAACACTTTTACCACAAAGGATAACAACGAACCATATAGAAAGACAAATTACAAACACGCACATTAAGATAAATCTTGAGAATTATAAGCAGAGGAATTGTAAGGCAATTGTAAAATATCCATTTATCTGCTCTGTACGCAACTCAATACAATACAACAAAGGAAACTATATTTTAGTGCAAATAATACATTAAAATAGAAAACATCAGTATTTCATTTGAAAAAAGTTTTCAGGAAATAATACAAAACAAATCTTATCATTTGAAATCGGAAATCGGATATAATGATAAATTAAAACTTTGCGCTCAAAGCATTCACATCTGAAGGTGAAAGCTACATACCAATTAAGAATATTAAAGATTGGGGGGTAAACTTTATCAAAACTTTTTAATCAAGGAGCCACTACTATACCCCACACTATATCAATTCAAAGTGAATTATTACATTGATTACTCAACAAACAAAGCACAACGAGGCAGAATGGCACTTGAAACAGGATTTCAAATCTCATCCTTCCCGGGGTGCAGTTCAACGAAAACAAAACTCATCTTCATAATTCTGGCTTTGATATTTGAGGTAAGTAGAAAGCTTTTGTTATTTTTTTTAATCTATACACATATAATAGACACCTACACAAACATTCAACCTTTGAGATTTTAATTAATTTAAGGAAAGGTATAGATCAAACAATTGGGGGTAAACTGGGACTTTATAAAACTTGTTTTTTCTTTTGATAAGATATTTTTTCGTTTAGAGTGCAGCTTATAAGATTACATTTTGAGCTTTATAATTATTACATTTAGAATTCAATTTGGACAAATTAGATACAATTTTTTCACATGTAAAACAAAAATAGGTTCAAAGTTCGCTGATCTTTTAAGAAATGCTTTCACTTTTACGACTAAAATAAGGAAACGGGGACTACAAACTAGAATAATCATGTGGCACCCATATAGGGCGTAAATTATCACTTGCTGCCACTGATCTAAGGACAAAAGACTACATGATTAAAAACAAAAAAAGTAGTACGTATCCACCCACAAATAATTTATGATTCACAACAGACATTCACAAGTTGTGATTGCCGAGTATATAAACGAAAACGATACGGCTTCCTTGTTAGTCATCTACAGCTCCACATTACTTTTGGCGTATAATGCAAATATAAAAAAGATAAATAATGAATTGGGCTAGTGGGCGAAAGGAAAACTTTTTTTTAGACATTTGTCTGTTCATGGTGGGTGGGGAAACTTTTTTCTTCTCTGGTATATTTCTTCCATATTGGTCGGAAAGAGAAGAAACCTGGTTAAGGTATGTACAGATATATTCAACCAGGCCTGTATGAAATCAGAAGAGTCTTTCGATGTATGTATATAAATCAGATTAATTTGATTACGCTCTGGGGAAGCAATATATAATATGTTCAGGTACCAATTATTTCCAAACACATCACAAGCCACACAACCCTAAATTCTTTGTCACACAAAATACCTAGACGGGGATCCTGCTTACTAGCCGTAAAAATTGAAATTTCGCTTGAGTATACACGGAAATACATCAATTCAATTGAAACGTGATGACGCGTGAATTTCACATCATCTTCAGCAAATAATACAGATGTAATACCTATATTGTTAAGGTTGCATATACTTTGTCTGATTTCCCAAACGGTCGTAATTCCCTTTTCTCTTACAAAGAAACGGCTTATAATCTTTCTCTTTCTCCCAAAATATGCCCAGGTAAAGCCCACAAACTTAATAACGGATTGATAATGCTCAGAATTGTTTTATAACCGATTATTTCATGCAGCTGGCATTATGTGCGGATTATCGTTATTGTTACAGCTTCTTTTATACTGCTGTAAAAGATGTAGCTTGCCCACTCATTCTAGTTTGAACTAATAATAATTCTATTTTCAATCATTTTAGTCTTCAAAGATTTTATATTAGACAACGAATGCTAAATATAAACGATAATCTCACCCCACCAAAACTTACCACTTTACTCATACTTATGGAAAGTCATACTTACAGTGCACAGTGCACACAACACGAAAGGGGGGGGGAATTAGTACGCACACTTAGGTATAGTAATACGGTTAACGCCCCACAGGCAACAGCACAAGGTGCATGTCTACATATGCATATATTGTGTCATACATGTATACATATATGTATATATATGCTACTTAAAGCTTGGAATATATTTAAGGGATATAATATAAAAATTACATTATTCAACCAGTTTAATAAAATGTAACACCAAACATGAGACCCCGTTACATTGATTATCATATCTCGGGGTACAAGCTTAAAATAATACCCTACCTATGTTGAGCGTTACATAATATTATTTTCCTTCCTTAAGGCTTTCTTTTTCATGTTTTCTTACTTACAACCCATTAAAATTTCCAGTCTACTGTCATCTTCATCACTATCACGTACATATATGAGCCACCACCATTTCAAACGCATATTGTTTCCCTAAAAAAGTGTTATGTGGCTTCTCTGTTGACAAATACATAGATGAATGAAGTATGTATTTTTTTGTACTCAAAGAAAGTATCAAAATACGTGCAAGCCATGTAGTTGCTCGTTACTAAAATAGATGAAAATATATGTAGGATATATTTCATCTAAGATGTATTTTTTTGGCGCTATGTGTTTGTTTTTGGGATTACCCGTATAAGACCGCTTGA
>JAHZNC010002421.1:0-11266 GCA_027744095.1 Zhuqinia jingwanae | reverse complement strand
AATGGCATTTCGCCATTTTGCACAAGTTACCACTATACACATACCTAATATACATTATACATATACACACTATAGCCTCACATTGTTTTTAAAAAAATATGTATAACGCCCAATTCAAACTCCAAATAGCTAGTTTACTACACACTTAAGTACCGATGTATATTACACATTCTATTGGTACATATTATATACGTTATACATAACTTTATACGAGAACATCATACGGATAAAAGCTGCAACCACTCCTGCTACTGCTGCTGAATGTTGCCACTATATCGCCATTTAAATATTTATTATTATTATTCGTTTAACTCTATACTTTATTTTCCCTCTTTCGCTTTTCTCCTTTCGCTTTGCTTTTATTCAGAAATGGCATTTTTCTCACTAATCGATTTTGTCTCGCGTGTCATGTCAAGCATAAGGACAAACCGTAGCACATTTGCATTCTCCTTTCTAATAATATAGAACACTCGTCATATGTACATGCGAAGTATTTACACACCTCTCACATTGGAAACATTTCATACTTTTCCTTTCAGGAAACCTTATCATATCATTTTCTGAAATGAAACATGAGGAAAACACGCAAGCAGTAAACCCATTATGCATAGTTTTACCGTGCCCGCACTTTTCCCCCACCAGCATAATAATATTATGTACATAGGTATTATCCTCGCAACCCAGCCCAGTAGTCCACAAACCAATGTGCCAATAAGCTGCGAATGGAAAGGATTTTCTTGGAACGACGACACGACAACAACAAAAGCTCAGCATGAACATCGGAAATGGGAAGCCACACCATTGATGATCATCATCAGCGTTATAGCCTCAGACAAAAAAGAACCTGAGCCTGTCTTGTTATTTCACCGCGAGTGAGGCTTTCTGTATTATTATGATGGTAATGATAGCTGCCAAAAAATTTCGAGAAATGCCAGTCATCATCGACATCAACAGAGCCGATCATCATTCGACAGAATACAAAGAATACAGTATAGCATAGCACATCATAGTCATATATTCGGTCTTCTTTTTACGGGATTCGATTTATAACGCGACTGCATTTTTATGATTTTTTTTTGTTCTGTTTTCACCTTGAGCAAAAAAAAAGAAGTTTTGGGAGATGTTGCGCAATGCATTTTTTGGTGATGATGATAATAAAAAAGGATAATAATGATTGATGAAGGAAGACGTGTTGTAAAAAAAATACGAGAACGTACAAATATCTTCTTGACATGAGTAATAATGCTCCCCAATTTTCAAAGAAAACTATCAATGTAGGTATTCAAGGAAGATTCCGAATTGAGATAAGTAATTGAATGAAAATAATCTACCAATTTCGGAGAAGCCGACTACTTCATTGTTTATGCATACCTACATTATATTATGGATTTTCGAGCCCAGCGTATGTATTCATGTCTAAAGATGATGTGCACCGTTACATGGCTGCTTGGAGCTTAAACTTTTTCTTCACCACTTATCTGTCAACATAATTTTATGATCCCCATTGCATACGGACCATTATCAGAGAAGGAGAGTCCTAGAAAACATTCACGAGGAATGTAATCGCATTACTACTAAATTCGCTTAACTAGAGCATTGAAGTCTTCTCTGATTTCCTATTGATCTAAAAAGGACATTTAAAGATTCAGAATGTGTATTTACACATTTTACCTCTACATTTTTGTGTAGGTACATAAAAAGTAGTAGCAAGTTTTTTTTTTAATTCTTGGCCGTGTTTATTATCGCAATAAACGTTACGTGCATTGTGGTTGCGAAAGATGAGCATGGAATTTGTTGCAGATCTCGTAGCAACATTTGATGTAACAATTCACAGACATCTCTAATTTCTGTGTAACTATCAACGCTCTTGAGCATCTAGCATCAATCTACTTTAATTTTCCACGTTTTTACATGGCTTTTATATAATCGCGTCTAACATAATAATAAACATTAGACGTTAAATGAAGACAATAGTTTGAATTCAATATCTAAAGGCTGAGATATTTAAAAAAAAATGCAATGTAAACTTGAGAATGCAAAAAATTTCTCTCTCTAGTGATATTGTGTTTTGTTTTCAAGTTGTTCAATCCAATAATAATTATTATTATTAAAAGTATTTTAACAAAAAATGGGTATTTTATATGTGTGTAGCTCATTAAAATATTACATGTCGGAGCTAGGATTATTACATGCTACTACACTGTTCCATAAAAGTATATATTATAAGTAAATTCATTTTGTTCAAATGATAATAATGATGAGATCAGATGGCAATGGCAAAGAAGGTGTTTGGCAAACAGTATAAAACCTTGTCAAAGATGCTAATATTGGTATATGATATAATATAATGTTCTTTTGTGTGGGATTCAAGCTTATAATAATCCTAAATAACTCCTAAATTCGAAATCATAGTTTCACACATTATTAGCATAAACATAACATACCAACATTAGAATTCGCAACAAGCTTATTACGTAATAATAATATTTCATTTATGTTTTGTACACAAACCCGACACTAAAGTTTATTTTTTAGCCAAGTCATAGTAATACGCAGCAATATAATCCCAATGTAAATATTCGACCTTCTTTGCTAAAAACTGGCGAAAAAGGTCTGGAGTAAAAATAAAACCGAGCATACCTATGTCTATTTCTAATGTGCTACACCAAACCTACCTATGTCAACGTTGATGATGCTCATTTGAAACTTTTTTCCTATACAACGAAAATAATAATAATAGTGTATGAAAAATAAGTTAATGAAAACACTTATATATATTACGACTATGACAAAAGGTGCTATTATACCAATGCGCCAATCATCATCATCATCATCTAATCATTATCCTTTAAACACATAAGGATTTTTCTTTATGGTGTTCCCTGCGTAGGTGTGAAAATCATAAAAGAAGGCACACACACACACACACACACACACAAACGAAATGCCACACCATATCCCTCTCTTCTTCTCAATTCAATCTCTCAGATTATTGCATTGTTCATTTTGTGTACACAAATCAGGTATGTAAAGTACAAAATACAAAGCATTTTTTTTACTTGGTGGTTTTTTAATCTATTATATCTACTACGTTGTGTATGCATACATGAGTTGTACAATGAGTTGTAATACTACAAAAGAAACATTATTATGTATTTGCGTGTGTACTGTAAATAAAATACAAAATAAAATTTTTGTGTCATCACGTACACAATACATTGCACTGCAAAACATTTAATTTAAAAAAAACAACTTTAAATGGCTTTGTTTAAGAAATATGAATATGATTTTTTTTTTCTGAAGGAGGAGAAATGGAATGAGTTCCTTATTGCCCTTTATTCTTCCCATTTTACAATGTCATCATCAGCAGCAGCAACAACACCAACAACAGAAAAAAGTAAAATATTTTATCAGAAAAAAAATCCCGATTTGGTTTACCTGTGATTAAGAAAATTATTACAAATTATTATTATGGCGATAAGTAAATATGTGACTTTAAAAAATTGAAGAACAACAGGTGGTTTCTTTGCTTTTCTTTTCATTTTCTTTATCATTCTATATATTTTTCTCTGTGATGATGATGGTATATGCGTTGAAGAATATGCGCATTAATAATCAAAGAAATTATCAATAAAAAATTGTGAGCTGTTGTGAGGAGCTCAATTTTTTTATCTACACTATACTTAGGTAGGGACATGGAATATATTATAGTGGTTTATAAATGCCATATTCCCTATTTGCTAGCTTGATTGTTTAGTTTTTAAATATGAGAATCCAAAAATTGTAGGTGAATTTTTGGCAAATGCCCACGGAAAAAGATCAGAAAATGAAAAGACTCGCAAGATTTATTTGTACATTTGACCTTAACCGTTTGAAATATACACGCGTCATGGCTATCGTCAAATCAGATACGTGCATCAATAAATTTTACCATTTTCCTCAACTTATATTGTGGAAGGACCCACACGGACGTCTTTGTCTGTGCTGAAGGGAACTGAGCTCATAACTCTTTTTATTTTATTTTTTCCGTTTCAACATTTCTGATTGAAAACAGTAAGCTCAACTGAAAATAGAGATATAAAAGCAATATTTCATTTGACACCAACACCAATCCGATTCAATAAAATAAAAAATGTGGTCGAAAGTCAGCCAGTTTTAAACAAGCCAGCAGCAGCAACGGATAGCTAAAACTTGCTTAATTCACTTCACACCATTTTATATATAAAAAAGGGTTTGAATAATTGCCCTCTAAACATAAACGATTTGAGTTGAGAGCTACAGTCTAATTTGGGATTTGGAAGTGATATGTGAGTTGATAATATATAGCAAAAATGTATTACGATATAAAATTTTGTTTGAGAAATGGATAGTCATGATGATATTTCAGGTTTTATTGTGGAAAGTTGACCTTCTGTCTAGAAAAGTAGTATATTTATTTTATTGATGGCCTTGTCTCGTGGTGTCGTCTCTCTCCCTCTCCCCCTCTTTTCTAAAAAAGGCTCATAAGAAAAATTTTGTTCGTACTTGAGACAGGTGTGTATAAACCAAAAATGCATTTTAAATTATAAAAATATTGTTTATGACCCGACATTTTAAAACGAAATTTTACGGTTTCTCTATACCAAAAAAATTCAATCTAGCACGTTCAATTTACTTGTGTTGTTGTGAAGTGGAGTAATAAGTGGAAACAAAACGGTAAAAATGGTTAATTACGTCTACACACACACACACGTTGCGTTGCGATGGTAAAAAGTATGACTTGCTAAAGGAGTGTCTAATTTTTATGCAAGCTCACGTTTGTTACCAATTTTTTTAGAGGACGAACGCAGCCTACCGTCCACCACTCAAGTTTTTGAAGTTACGACATCCAATTTTAGCTTTTACGACGACGAAGGTAATAGCAAGTATGATCTCTGAGATGATGAGACGAGCATTATATATGCAGGCGAGGGTGATAATAAAAGGAAAGGATTTTTTTTTTAAATGTGTGAAGAGCTACCAGATCCCCACCACATACACTCCCGTTCCCATTTTTATTATTGCACGTTTTCATCCTACTGCATTTTTACTACCAATTTTAAAACATATTAATGGTGCATTTTATGCAGACACGTTTTTTATTGACATTTCCTGGATTTATTTCAAAAAATTCTTCTTTTTGACAGGGGACACACTCGCCTGAGAGCCTTATACTAGCTGCTCGTGTGTTCTACCCACGCCACGTGCTAGCGTGTAACACTCACTCACTCACACACACATACATTTCATTTCTACATTTAATAAATTTTCTGTAAAGTGAAGACATGTTGTGTTATGTAAATATATATTTTAATTTAGTTGTTTTTACAATTTATTATCTAAATAAATGGATATGTATGTGTACTATATCTGCCTACACAACATGCTCTACAAAATGTCATTTCAGTTCATCCCATTCATTCATTAATTAAGTCACACAGCAGCACAGGTCAACGTGTGGGATTGTGAAAATTACTTTACCAAACTACCACCAACCAAGATTTTTCCGATTGATATAATCGAAGCAAGAATATAATTAAAATGATTCTTTATCAATCCATTATAAGCTTCTTTCAATCTGTATAATACATGAGTAGTACTTGTCTAGATTAAGTCATAATGGTGGTGGCACCAGGTATGATGATAACCCACATTATTGTTCACACACTAACACGCCGTCGCTGCTGCCAAAAAACATGAAATTATGACTTCGTAAATAATTTTATTCTAATTAAGGCAAATAATAATTAATACCTGAGCATGCACCTCATCCCAATTCCCCCTTTTTTCCAACAAACAAAAATACACGCATGCATGGTAAAAAATATTTGTAAACATTGGTTTTACCACCATACTATATAATCATAATCATCATTATATGCTCATCGTCTTCATCAGAAGAAGGGAAGAAAAAAAAACTCATTAGCACAAAAAAATCATACAAGTTTAATGCAACATAACGTATGACTGTTGTGACTTGCATTTTGAAACGGGGTTTTTAATTCACAAACAGCCGCACAAATTACCATGTTATTATTTTCAAAACTGCATTCTAAAAATAATAAAATGCATGAAAAAGTAATAAAAAATGCACAAGGGATTTTTTCTCACGCAGCGCAACAAGATGCATACAAAGTGAAGACGATGATGATGAAGAGAGAAAAGCAAGAGAATAATTTTGAGCAGAAACGAAAACAAAAATTCATTTCATTCACGACGACGAAGCGAAAGACTTAAAAAACTGCAATCATAGTAGTAATAATAATAATAATGATGATGATAATGGCGAAGAGTGCAACAATGCAATAGATATCTTCTACATTGTGGTTTGATCGTGACATGATTATATCTCTGCCGTTCACTCTCCCATTTCCGCCGGCCGGGTTGGAGTGTCGAGAAGAGTTGTAGAAAAGTAGAGTGATTTTTTTAGCCAATTGAATACCAAGAAAAACACAACATTTTTTTGTCACAATGCAATGCTCACAAAAAACTTTGACAATGCATAATGGAGTCAACTATTGACTGTGTTTGTACTTTATATTACCATACCACAATATTAAGTGGTAGTAGTGAAGGTAAAAGAAAATAACTGAAGCGAATGCAGTAGAATAATTTTTTTTGACAATTGACGATATTCTTTAAAGATTGAAGATGCTGCTGATGTTGACGATGATAATAATAAGTCAGTAGGGAATGCAATTCAACCAGAAAAAAAGTGAAAAGTGCAAGTGAGCTATACAGCAAATAATGATGCTGCGTAATAATAATAACAATAATAATAGCTACCATTAATGTTATGTGCATATATATTTATTACAATTTCTTCAATCAAGTTAAGAAGTCAACAGTCAAGTCAAAATACTTCAGTTTGACTTGCCTCTTTGCTTAATATTCCATAATACTTTATAATTTTCTCTATTTTTTCTCATTGAGGCTTTTTTTAATGTCCTTCAAAACATGTCATTAAGAGCCACGCGTTCAAACATATAGCTTTATACCTGTCTATTATACACACTCAATACTTCAACAATGTATGCATTATTCATCTCGATCAACAAAGATGAAAATCTTCATCATCATCATCATCATCAAAAGCCATCCTGCAACTTTTACCTGCATTATCATCTCATCTCTCTCAACTCATCTGCCTTTTTTTTAAATCTTGCTCCGTACTGTGATCTGCTCTGCTTGCTGCACTGCAGGTGTGTGGTGAACTACACTATAAAAAAAAGTTTTCAGTAAAAATACAAATGCAAAATATGCCGAAGACTCGAAGAAGAATAAATATACACAAATATTTAGGTATTGTGTAAATTGTATGTACATACAGAACAGAGCAGAGCAAATCACCTGAAAATGATTGACAGAAAGAGGCTTGGAGGCACTAACATAAAAACAGTCTGTTATTGTATTTTGTACATCACTCAAAGCAGTACATAATGTTATTTTATTGTGTTATATAGTTGCATCAAAAAAAAAGAAAACTTTTTTTCTCTATACAGATTTTTTTATGGAGTATACCAAATCCCTTTTCCCTTTTTAATTGTCTATTTATTCTGTATTGAATATATAATATCGATTAAGGTGTATATAGTGTACATTTAATGGACATGTCAAGCAAAAATTGAGTAGATGTCTATTGAGCGGCCGCTGCTCCCGTAGTTGGTAGTAAAGGATATCTGCATTATTATAGTATACATTATAACCAGTCAACAGACAAATTGTTAGAAGAGAAGCAATAAAAAAAGCCGATCCTCTCTCTTTCTTCTTTTTTTCTTCTTCTTCTTGTCAATTGTCATACAGGTGTACTTACTTTTTGTACGGTCTGGTGGTGGTAGTATAAAAAAAACAAAAGGGTAATTAGCAACACACGAACAAGCACATGTCGCACTAAAACAATTATTTATTATTTTCTTGTTGATGCGGCTCTTAAAAAAAAGAAAGAAAGTGTATTACATTTCATGCAAGGCAAAATTAATTGATGGACAATTAATAGGCTGCGCGGATTAAGTTACCATTTGTAACTTGAAAGCTTTTAGCGTTGACAAGAGAGGAAATGCATACCTTGTGTCTTGTCAATAGTCAATAAAAGTGTTTTTTAAAGCTTTTTTAGAAATGAATTATGCATTTATGAAAGGGACAGTATAGGGACATAAAACAATCGTTACAGATTATAAACGGAAGAAGAAGGGATGATGGTGGTTGGGTTGGTGGGAGGATATGGAATGGAAAATGAAGTATATACTGAATACAAAGTTAAAAGTAATGTATAGGTAGGTATAGATGCACTTTAGGCTTTAATAAAACTGATAAAAACGTGTGTATAAATAAAACAAAAGTTTATGATTTTTTATGGTACTAAATGGCATTTAATTGATTGAAAATACGATAATTACTGACGAGAAGCTTGTGGGTGTATAATTTTTTACAGGCTTGGTTATTATTATTATAAATATTTATGTACACTGCAAAATAATAATAATATGTAGGTAAAGGTGTGTGTGCTTCCCAGAATGGTCTGTGCTACAAACGAGGATAGTAAAAAAGTGTGTTGCTATAATTAATCATAAAGGTGGTGGCGGTGGTAGTACAAGAGGTCAAGAGCCGCTAATTCTTTTATGGCTCATCTTGCAACAACAATTACATAGGTATACATATATGTATATTATCGCCTGTAGCAGTAAAAATGGTAGATATTTATGAGTGCACCCATTCCGCTAATTGTGGCTTGTCAATAAAATAAATAAAAATCATGTGGGCTGGTATTAATTACCACTTTTGTATCTATACTCATTTATTATTTGTGGTGATCTGGGGAGGTATTATATCGCCCAAGTATTTATGTATGTATTTTTGTACTTTATGGTTTGGGTGGAAGATAGGGAAACAGAAGTCGTAAAAATTGATTGGTCATTCAAGATTGATATTGTTGTTGACATATAGAAATGCTAACAGCAAGAACTTTGTGTGATATCTAGGTACATTGGTACATATGTAAGTACGCGTACGTTTTGATCCATTCCATTCATTCAATTCATACATGAGCAAAAGGCATGTATGGTGATCTGATGAATAAAAAGATAAGCCGGCTTATCGACCCTCCGCCCATATCGACCACGTACACAAGTTCTCTTTGATAAAATAAATATTCTTGCTTTTGCCCAAAGTTATAATGTTAGTTACCTATATACTATCTTGTGTGGATACACATAAACATAGTGTCATATTGTAAATATTTTAACATTATCATCACAACAATCACATTATTATTGACAGCTAAAGTTGAATGAGTTAACATGAGCATAGGTATTAAAAAGGTGGTGTTATTGTTTATTTACTTGTTATGAACGGAGTGTCTTGTCCTCATGTCAGCTCACATTTCACTTCCGTCGCGGCATTCCTTCCCAAAATAAAGACACTCTACAACAATCACCACCACCACCTGTGTGACCAACAAGTCACACTCTCCCCCCACACATACAAATACTCATCCTCCGCATACATCAACAAACAATGCATAAAATCCAAAAAAAAACTTTCTTTTGAAAATCTTTATTATTACTAGTTTGCTGCTGCTTCAGCAGCTGCACGTTTCAAATTTACCTAACAATATATAACACCATTATATTTCCTATTAGGATTTTTAAAATGTTTTCATCATCGTAATGATCATAGTTGATAGAATTCAAACAATCGTTGTCTGCCCATTTAAAATATAATGTTAAATGGTGTGTGTGTTGTTGTTTTGAAAAAAAAATATCAAAATGGGAATTTTTCCTTTTATGGAAACATCATCGTCATCATTAGCATCCTCTTCAGGGAACACACACAATACAATTCCTCCTTTTTTTCTATTAAAACATGGAAAAATATGATACATTTGCGTGGTTTATGGCAATTTTTCTTGGGCAGATATGTGCGTTTTTTTTAAATTTTGAAGCAACAATGCATTTTGAATCAAGTATACTTTACGACCTTATGTCAGTATAAACTGTAGTAATAATGATAATGGTAATAAGTATGTGAGTTGTTATACAAATATTATGCATTTTCTTTTTTCCCTGCAGAGCAAAAAGAAACCGTAAAATTTTTATATAAAAAACAACAACAATGCACTTATTAGCTCTGAGCTCCACCACCAAAAAAAACATTGTGAACTGCAACGTAAGCGAAACATTACAATTTTCTCCAAAAAAATAATACATTGTGTTCGTTGGTGGCCCAACCTCCAAAATACAATTTCTGCTTAAAATCCCATTTTCGGATATTTTTTTTAAAAGGAAGTTTTCAATTTTTTTGCCCCAAAAGTTGACGTTTGCCTCAGCAAAAGAATTTGCCTAAGAGGGTGGTTGTGATGGTCGGGTGTATGAGGGCGGGGTGCGTGATTGTGATTAAATTAGTACGTTTAACCATAAAAAAAAGCACCAGCACCTAAACATTTTACATAACTCAGTAGACGAAAAAAAATAAGGCCTAGATCCTGTTATCAAAATCGCTTCACTGGTTGCCGACAATTGAAAATTGGAAGAAAAATAAATGCTCACATTGCATGTAAATTTTTTTTATACATGTAGTACATAATATATTCTGGTCTCAGTTGGTTTTCACCTGAATAGATTTGAGAATTGTACTGCCGCATGTTAATAAACTTCCATTTTTCATGATGACTTGTTAAAAAAATTCTACAGATAAATACAAGGAAAATAATAATCATCAATGCACGCAAGTAAAACCAAAAATCAAACCCATGAATGAATTGCAGAACTGTTCTCTTCTCAGAGATTTGTTCCTGTTGTTTTGGTTTGCGGGCAAAATTGTTCAATTTAAGCACTGCTTAATAAGCATGCATATCGCCATTCATGACTTTTTAGATCAGGGCAAGCAGGTGAAACCGAAAGAGTTACGTTGAGATATAAGTGCTACTACAATTGCTGCTGCTTTTAACGGTAATTTTTAAGAAAGGGGCTTTTAGTCTACGGCGAGATTTTCAAAGAGTAATTTGGTCATTTTTATAATAATCCTATTTTCAATATGTTGGACAACATTGTCAAACTGTTGTTTATTGCAAAACTATATGCCGTCGCAGATATATAATTCGAGCATTACAATAATCAATCATTAAAGTACTAATAAACATTTCATCGCAAAGAGAAAAAGGACATAAATAAATACATATGAATGAATATATATACATATTCATATGTCATGCCATAGTACTTTCGCACTGCTAATAATTTATTGAATAAGA
>JAHZNC010002420.1:0-39329 GCA_027744095.1 Zhuqinia jingwanae | reverse complement strand
GTATGTGTGTGTGTGTGTGTGTCCGCCTCCTCCTCTTCCTGCGTCTTACGTTTACACAGTCAACTGGAAAATGTGGGGAATTCTTTCTTGAAAAAATGTGAAAGTATATAGTATAAGTATTATAGGTATATATGCTTTGCTTAATCCTCCTTACTAATGCTCCTTTCCTATCTTTGGAAGCCAAAAGGAGGGTGCAATTTGCCTAACTTGATATTGATTTTATTTGATATTCCAAAATTCCTTATCCATTGTTTCATGTACGTACTTACGCATGATAACGGATACCTTCCTTGGAGGAAGATAAAAGATTCCCCTTTATTTTGCAATTTAAAATTACGTATTTTAGATTTTATATGAAAAAGAATTACAGGAGTTAGTGTTTCGTTTCTCAACGAGCAAAACAAATTGTATAAATGTTGTATGCGAAATGCAATTAGTAATGCTAACGATATTGCGATAAAAATAGTAAATTCTTTCAGTTTTTTTTTCTGTTGCTGTCGTCCACGAATGAACTATTGTGAACACCTACGCTCGGTACTCACTATGCTAATTATTACTGTGTATCATAATTTGCTTTTTCGCATAAATATTAACATACTTACGAAATGTGTGCATGTATATGCAACTACTAAGTTTACCGTATATAAATGTGCATCACCAATCATAATTTATACTTGCTTTATTCGTTAAACAATAGGTAGGTAGTGAGTACAGTAGTTAATTTTGAAGTAGAAAGGAAACCACGGTGAAGTTTTTAACGAAAACATTAAAATATTTCGTAATCCTGATTATTTTACATAATATATTGCAATGTATCAGATAATTCCAATTCCAGAAGCGAAGGCAATTACTCGACATAGAACAATTTTCCGTATTTTTTCGATATCAAAACGTGTACCTACATATATGTTCTGCATTATATAATATCCAAGATAAGATGCACGTCGCAATACCATTCCCTCCAACACCGTTGATGAAAAAATTTGTTCGATTCTCTTGTTCAGTTAAGATTTATGTGTGTACGTGAACAAATATTGCAACATTTGCATTTTACAATAGCTTTGTTCAGCTTCACAAAATCTTCAGCATTTTTTTTGGAATACCCTACTGACTCATAGTCTNGAACAAATATTGCAACATTTGCATTTTACAATAGCTTTGTTCAGCTTCACAAAATCTTCAGCATTTTTTTTGGAATACCCTACTGACTCATAGTCTGTCACTCTCCAGCAAACACATTATTTGTTTTTCACTAAAAGTTGTTTGTACACCGCATATTCACTTTTGCTCTTTCTCAGCATCGCCTTGTTTCCTGATTTCCTTCCTGGTATATGTACAAAAGGAAATCCTTAGGATTAAAAAAGGAGCTAGGCCAGGCCAGTACTGATTTCCGATTCTCGGTCTGATTCTGTTTCTTTTAAAATGTTAAATGTACTTTTATATTGATAGAACCAAGCAAGGATATAGTCTTTTATATATTATTGTTTCCTTCCTCTATAGGCAATATGGGGCTAACAAGTAAGTTTTCTTTATAGCTGAGACGAAAAAAAAATACTTAGACTTGGATAAAGTGTTTTAGTTCATTTGGGGCAAGAATTGCTCGTGTGTGCAGTATGCTTTTGATGGTGGAAGAGATGAATATACGCATTCAACAATGACAAGATTTTTTTTCCAGAAAGAAGAGCCGAGTTCCACACACAAAAATTACATCGTTCTCGTTACGTGCTCGATTATTTTCTTGATATGTATTTTTTTGTCCTTCGTGTGAGATTACTCAGATATTCTCGCTCGCGAACACACAAACACATATTACATCGTTTTTTTTCTTTGGGATAAAATAGTGTCTCCTTCCATTTTCATGAAATTAGAATACCTTGCGAAGAAGCTTATCAGAGAGGCGTCTTTGGGGAATAAAAAGCTGTTACTTTCTGTGTAGTAGTTTTAGTTTCGTCGTCTTACTGCTTTGTTGTTTCATTCTGCCGAAGCATTGCATGTTGTAACTTATCATGCAATACTCTTTGTGGACTTTTTATGTATACCTATGTAGAGCATCGAAAATAACACGAAAACTAACCGAAAACTGAGAACACTGGAACAACATAAACAGATAAATTCCTTAATCCAAAGTGTAGAAAAGTTCCAACAACACAACATGAAAATATTTAAACTGTTATTTTTGCATGTCCTGTATTTATTGAAATCTGTGAATAGGTGTATATTTAGAAGATAATTATATTTATTAAAGGATTGAGATCCCATTTATTTTTCGATTTATTTATGTTTGTGTGATTTTAGTACAATTTTTGGCCAGTGTTGGTCTTTTTTTTAATAATCATTTTCCTTTAAAAAATTACACTTTTATATTTTACCCTTTGATCTGGGTCAGATTTATCAAATTGAGTATGCCTTTATGATCAAGCCCCTTCACGGTTGGTTGTACCAGATTTAAAAGAAAAACGGTTCAGGGACTTTTGAGTTATCATCGGGACAGGCGGATGACTCTTTTTTTCATTATATTCTATGAAAACCCCAAGTCCCAGTATACTCGGAGACTTAATGAACAGGGAATAGTCTGTAGAGTGGCACACATTACATGGGTATACACAACGCGTATAATGTTTTTAGATGCTGTTACCTTTCCTTGTTTTTGCAGTTTTGTTGTAGTCGCATAATGGCTAACATGAGCCAACGACAACTTTTCCCCTCAAGAAGGATTTTTTTTCCTGTAGGAATCTCATCATCTTCCTTTTTTTCATGTGTGTTGCTTAAAAACTTCTTGTCATTAAAGCTGTGACTTGTGAGTGTTGTTGGTAAGATGCTACAAGGTTATTTCTTTCATTCTACCTCTCCCCATGTATCTCTCTTTCCTTTTGGCACTATTTACAGAAATGACTTTTTCTCGACACAATACGTAACAACAAACGTATTTAAAAACAAGAAAAAGTTGGAGCATCCCTGTACAAAATGGGTTGGAGCACATGATATGATACTCTTATGTTATATGTGTATGTATGTTGGAACATAAAGGGTGTGGAATGTTTGGAAAATCTTGGTTTTCGTAGCTAAACTGAAAAAGTTAAAGAATTTCCTTGTTCCTACTGCATTTTTCTCCTTTCATTACAAATGCATAACTTGCTTGTCATGCTATAATAAACATTATATAGCATCACTACTGTTACATATTTTTTTTATTATACCAGGGTATGCTGTATTGATTGAAAAAAATACTACAATTTTTTTGTGAGTGTGTGTGTATGATGTCGCTCTACACTACTACAGTGAGCAGGGTTAAATGGGAGCTACATAGGTTCGTTGAACCTTTTGTTAATTTTTTCCCGGTCTTCTTTGTCTGCCATTGCCGTTGATGACTGCATTTTCACGACATAACAAAACGTATTAGATTTGTATGTAGAAAGAAAAAGAGTGGAAACAAGGCAATGGGTAAAATAGAAAAGATAAAAAATACTCTTCAGAAAGGATTCATTGTTTAGCTTGTTGCTCTTTATTAGACATTTTGGTACATCTGAACTGAATATTGTGTACGAGTGCGGTGGAGTCTTGCACCACTCATTGTATTGATGAGCAACAGTCCCAATATGCACAAAGCCTCTATGCATAATAATAATAGTACAGAATCAATATGAACAAGACAACGGCTTGTGGAAATGAGATCTTAAAGTGGATCCAACCAATGTGTAACAACGGGTCTGCGTTCTTATTGTCCTTCTCGCCTTTATGTTATTAGAGAACAACATGAGTTGAGTAGTAGAAGTTTTCTTGCTATGATATTGTGAGAAAAAGAAAATGAAAGACTTGTAATCAAATCACGTCTTTTTGAATGACAGTAATTTGAAGAGAAATGAGGTTTAAGGGGAACATTCTTGATTAATCCTATCCTATAAACACATTACGTACATTTGTGCACGTCGTCAGCTCACTTGACGCTCTCGTATAATTTGACAATTGCGAAATGTGTTGTTGTTGACTTTTCTGTTGTATAAGCAGTAAAAGAGATTTCCCAACTTGTAGTAGTGGCAAGATCATGATATTCTCGTCAGTATCATCATCGCCATTCTCCTCCCATCCCATCCTTTTATGAATGAGTGAATGAATAAGAAGTTGACTATAACACATAAGCACATTGAATAGGTGGTAAAGCGTTTCATTTCCAACCGTCTGTATAGTGTGCAGAACACAAAGGCACAAGAGAGAGAGAGGGAGAGGAACCAGGCACTTTCTCTCTCTACTTGAATGGTTTTAGTTATCATCAATGTCAGCGTAGTGAAACGTATGTGATATTCTTCATAAATCATGATTATTCTTCATGACAGACTATCATAAGTGGAAGAATTCTCCAGTGGTTCTCCGAAACTCTAGCCAAAGTCATGTACATTCACAGTTCACGTTATTATACTGTTCATGTTATGTGTGTGCATGTAGTGCGCTGCTCGTCGTCTTTAGATAAATAGTTTGCTGTTTCCGTTTTTTTTTTTTAGAAAAAAAATGGGAATATATAGGTATGTATGGAAGGAGTATATAGAGAGATCAATACCTAAAAACCAACTGGCTTGGCTTACAACACAGCACTATAAACAGAGTAGCGGTGGTGGCATGAGTATTATTCTTTATTATCATGATATCTGCTTGATAGTATAATGGGCAGAAAGGCAAGAGTGACTTTCACTTGTGTGCTTACTCACAGCACTATAAACAGAGTAGCGGTGGTGGCATGAGTATTATTCTTTATTATCATGATATCTGCTTGATAGTATAATGGGCAGAAAGGCAAGAGTGACTTTCACTTTTGTGCTTACTACTTTCAAATACACATGCTATATATATATGTAAGTAGTTTTCTTTGGGTCTTCCTATAAATAAATGTGGATTGTGGATAAATATGTCTGCGTGAGTTTTTATGAAAATAATGTCTACTGAAACAGTGGGGAAGGGAAAAAGGGGGCGTTTATATAAATATCTCCTACAGTATAAATTTTCTCCGCTGAGACTGGATGGATCATATGTTCTTATGTTTTGAATACATATAAAAAATATGTGTATATTCCAAAATGTATATATATATATATATTTGGGATATACAGTAGCGTGCAGTTTTTGCTTCATCATGATGCTTTCACTCTATGGTGTCTTTGGAGAAATGTACATACGCATGTATATCCAATGTTTTATATTATTATATAGAATCGACAGTAACAGAAAAGGAGAGAAAGCAGCCCACTACTCTGCACCCCCACTGGAATCCTTTTGCCAAAAACGAAGTTGTTACAACCTTTATTTTTCTCGACCAATATATAATAATAAGTTCATATCTATCTTTTCGGTCGCATTGGTCGGCTTTTTATTTTATTTTTGGTGCAGACAGACACACACATACACATACTGCTGGGTTTGGTTTATCTGTATCCATAAAATAATATGATTGCACAAATGCATGGGTTTTCGTAATGAAAATATGTATGTACTCTAGTTAGTGTGTACTTATTGCTTCTTGGTAAATTCCCAACAAATTCATACATTTTCGAGAGAGAGAGAGAGAGAGAGCCCTAGATGAGTTTCTAACAGGAGTAACATGAACTGCTCGGTTTTCTCTCTATTTGGATGCTGAAAGTTTTGTGCCAGTTTATATGCTTTCTATAGGATAATACTATATATGCTTCTGCCTGAATATGAATTGGGTTATCCATCTCAAATGGCTACATGTTATACATGCCTGATAGGTATATGGCTTTATAACCGTCATGGCAAAATAATATATGTAAGTCGGTATACATATTATATGGCTGGCAGAAGAGTAGTAGTGTTGCAGATGAAGACAAAACAATAATGGCCTGGAGTTGAGTTGTACTACTATTGCCCCTTCTTATTTTGCTGATTCCACTACCGTTTCCCACGAGTTTCCTCTTTGCTCTTTTCGTCTCGTTCCCCTGTTCCTCTGTCCAAAACGATGTAGTTATTTGAAATTGACGTGTGATCCGTGTCGGGAATCAATCGTCTTAACTCGTTCTTCTGTCAAAGAAATTGCTATGGAACTGACAGACGGGGCCTGAATTGATTCTGTCCCGCATCATCATCATCATCATGGAGTCTGTTTAGATGTATGTCCACATAAGACCCTGCATTTAGGGACTACGTGTAGAAGAAACAAAATGAAAGCATTTCTGTTTAGCGTTTCAGCATTTTTTACTTGCCTTTTTATGTGCCGCTTTGTGTGTGTAGCACTTTGTCTGTCTTTCTCCCTGCCATAAAGGCAGACTTTATCTGTCTCAGCGTTGAATGCTGTTATGTTAGTATAGTGGTGCTTGTGAAAGAAAACTCGCCGTTTTCAGTTTTCAGCACACTGACTGGATTAGGTTATTATTTTTCTACGCGTTTTATTATGCATTTCACGCTCCGATCTTCATACATTTCCCCTACAACTGTCGTGCATGGTCGCTGCTTCCAGATCTCCCAAGAGTAAAAAAGTATAAGGCCTTCTAAAAGCTAGTATATTTATTAGCACACACGTATGTCCGTATATATACTACAAATAATTCAAAATTCTTATTGGTATTCTTCGGTTTTGTTCAACTAATCTAGCATTTTTATTTCGCCAGAATTTAAAGTAACACTTCCTACTAAATTGTTTGGCAAAGTCCCACTCCATGCATTTCTCGCACTCACTCCCAATTTCAGTAGGCTGGCAAGATAATCATATACTCATCCACATCCACTCCCACGTACCACACACTCATTATTCGTGGTGCACGCAAATTTTGGCTCAGGAGGAAAATATTTTATTATCCTTATCCTACCATTCATTGTTCTATCCAAAGTTCAGCCTACATAAAAACACAAAGCCCGGTTTCAGCTAGTCTTGCCCCTTTCTGTACTGCTTGTAACTTCCTTTCATCAGACAAAGTGATTGTTGATGAGCAGCAAGTAGCGATGGATTGTATGTATAGCGTGCTAATAACACTCACTGTGTTGAGCAATGGGGCACGTAGACAGTTGCAGAATCAGGAAAATACAGTTCAACATCATTATTAGACAAGAACAAAACCACAACATAATCACACTGACAAGGGCCACGGGCATTTATCATCCGAAAAGACTTTGGTTCTTCTGGCTTCAACGTATTTATAACCTGCTGCTGCTTCCGCCAGCACAAAACTAAAGCAAAAAACAAGAGAGAAAGGGAAAATGATGAACGCTGATCGTTCGTTACACATCTCTGGCATGTTCTTCTCATACAAATCATGAGTTGCCTGTCGTATAGACGCATTTTTTTGCTACATCTGCAGTGATACATACAAGAAAGTTTTCACTTTATTTTGGCTACATGTACAAAAACATTGTTGCTGAAAATTGCAAGAATGTATATATTTTGTGGGAATGTTTACATTGATGCTGATGATGATGATGACGATATTAGACATTATAGGCAGTTGGGTAGACTTTTTCTTGAAAGAGGAGGAAAAAGAATCTATTCTTTTTTTTTGATCTTTTTGCTTGATAACTTTTGTGCAGAGATCTTAAATTCTTCCTCCTCATAGTTCACCATCATAATCATCGTTTTTTTTTCTTGTAGAAAATGTACTTTGTTATTCCAAGCTTGTTCCAAGATGTAGTTTTAGATTGCTGGAAAGGGCTTCCTTTCCTCCCTCACCACTACTACTGTGGCAAGTGGAGGAGAAGGAAAAGAAAGAAAATATTGTGTATAAAAGAGACAATGTTGAAGCCAAGGCAGTGAAGCTCAATGCAAATGAGGCTTCCGAGTATCTATCTCGATCTTCTGCGTTTCTTTCTGCCTCTCTGCTTGCCGTTCACATCTAAGTATTTCCTTGATCCATTATTCTCATTCATACGTGCATGAAAATTTTCGTGTCTGTTGTTTGTAGCATGCAGGCACAGACAGGGAAGGGAGCACGGGAGAGAGATGTAGGGAGAGCCAGGGAGTGAAAGCAAAAGAAGTAAAAGAAAAGGCAGTAGACAGGCAGGACGCAATACTATTACTTTTTCCACGGTTTACATAATATATAATGTTAATGTTATGAAAAGGAAGGAAACGATAGCCATAGATGTGATCATCATCGCCATCATTATCTATTCTTGTCTCTACTTACCAACCAAATTTCTCTATAGCAAGCAGTATGTGTAGCATACAAAAAGTCAAAGGAAAAGATAGAGATTCCCTGACTGGCCTTCTTTTTCGCTTGCTTTGCTTGCTTACTTCTATGTATTTTTATTGTTACAAAAAAATACACCGTTTTGACGCGACAATGATGATGATCATGATCATGATGATACTGCTTCTACAATTGGCGGTGGTAGTAGTGGTTGTCGTTCTCCTCATCGTCGTCAGTAACTATATATCGTATGAATGACTCTTTAGAGTCTCTCAAAAGCACCATATCCATGCGGTGTGTGGCGGTAGAAGTGGTGGTTACATACATGATACAAGGACACAATAATAGTATGTACTTACGGTGTATACATATTACCACTACGGCACTACCACTGGAAAAAGTGCACATCTCATCATTCTTATTCTTTGCAAGTAAACGTGTCACTGGAGAATACTGCAAACTTCTGTGGTTCATTTTCCGGAAGACTGCTATTCCTAGTACCAGCAGCACAACACCACTCTACTCCGTGCGCCATTCCATTTTCTCTTTTTTGGTCTCCTTGCCTCTTTGCGTTTCTTCTTTATTTTTTTGTATGGAAAGTAAGTAGAGAAAGTGGTGGTCGTCGTATGGGGGAAGTAGAAATGATGGTCCAAATGGACCTCCGCTTGCTGGCTGTTAGTTGGCAAGCAAAGAAAAGAAATTTACTTAACTTTTTCCATCACACACACACACACACACACACACAACATGCCCATACAAAGTAGTACGCAAACACATGAATGAATGACTGAATGAGCAACTATTATTATTTGTATATTCTTCTTTTCTTCACATTCTTTCCTCACACTCACGTTGATGCTTTTTTCTTGATGTTACATATTATTATGTAATGCTGCAAATATTCCCGACTTTTTTTTCCTTTTCTTGTCGACCAGGGTATTACTATACTTAATCATAACGGAGCATCATTTCTTTCTCTCTTTTTTGGGGGGCATTTATTTTTATGACTGAAAATGGTTTGGCCATTGTAATAAGTAGATATAGGGATGGTATTTTTTTGGTTGGTTTTGGTGTATAAAATTGTCGTTGAGGGTAGTATATGGTCCTATTGTGCTCTCTTTTTAAGCGTACGGGGATTGTGATGCAACAGCAGTGTTGTTCAAATATTTCAATCCTTTTGCATATATATACACACAGTCACACACACACACGATCACGCGTATTTGCTTCTTCTTCACTTTTATTCTACTCGTTTCGTTGATGATGATGCTGATGATGGCCTAAAACAGAAAGTTGGTGTGTGTGAACGAGCGAAAGCAAAACTATGTCGTATTATTTTTTTTCAGGAAAAAAGCCTCCAAAGTCGTTCTAAGGGACTCATAGCCGGAATATTGCATTAGAAAGATGTGAAACTGCTACTATAATGCTTTCAGTAGTAACTATATAGTCTGAAAAGATTCCCAAAGCTGTGACTACATAATATATAGTTGGTTTTCATTGTGCATTATATTATTTTGCAGTGCTTTGATACGTAGGTACACAAGTACAGTTTATATATAGGAAAATCTATCGTAAATACGCAGCAGCAGCTTTTCTTCGTTTCTTCTGTGAGCAATAATAAAGTTGGTCTTGTAGTAATATGGTTTTAGTGTAGTTAGTCAGTAGAATGGGCATTATTATAGGAGTAGTGCGTTGGGTTTTAGAAGTTATTAGTACTATATGTACCCGCTCACTACTACTACTACTACTGGCACAAACACACTCTTTACTCTATATAATGTATATAATATGCATGGAGAGAGAAACTTGGTTTTTGTTTTGGCTTTTGGATTGCTTTGGCGTTCACTACTTTTGTCTAATATTCATGGTATCCTTTAGAGGGCTCATTGCAGACTGCATGGTTGGTTTTAGACATCATTTGATAAGATGAGATGGGGAACGCTAATTGAATGGGAATTAAATGAAATGAGTAAGCCCTGTGACGATAATATAGCGACGAGTTTTATAGACTCGGGAAATCTTGTATGCATACGTAGGGTATAATTGTATTGCTCTGTTGCTGCATGCAGTCGTCTTCGTATTTCCACTTCCAGCATGCCGCCGCCGCTATTGTTCTAGTCCTTGGCTATTATAATGGAAGAGAAATATATATATATATATATATATATGTCGTTTTAACGTTTTTAGGCCTGTCTTTTTTTCAAGAACATTGCATGCAGCATTTCATGTTGTTGTATTATATATATATATCGAAAACATCAAGAAAGAAGTAAAGGAATATGGTTGGTTAGACATTAGATTACATTTTTTTTTCTGTTCCTTATTCTTCTCGCACTGGATAATCATGTTGTAGCTTCCCATATTATATTACTTTGGGACAAATGAGATGAGGATTGATGATAAGCTTTATCTAAAAATTTGGATGGCAACTAATTCTGTAGGGACTCTTAAATTTTTTCATTTCCCTAGAGGATTTCTCATTGTTCTGGTTCTATTCACCTCTCCTACTTCACTATAAGTCTGGGAATAACAGTGTAGTTGTGTGGTGGAGCGGCGGTTGTTGGAGGTAGTAAAATGGTACAGAAGGAAATTGGTACAAGTATCATCATCACTACTACATGATGAGATTATGGGATGATGACTATTGTAGCAACTAGTATCTTTTTTTATGTGTAATAATATCAAGATGCTCGTGACGATGATCAGTACCATCGGTTTTTTTTAGCTTGTTGGAGTCGTTGTACTCTTGTAGATATTTGTAGATAGAAGAACGCTATAATGTATGCACTCACGAATACATAGTCCATTTAAAACATTATACATAACGTTGTCACAACTTTATTTTTTTTACTCTTTTGTGGAATGTTGCGACAATGAAATGGCTTTGCATAGCTATCAATATAAAAAAAATACCTCCATAATTTTTTAAGCTCGGTTATGGATAAAAAGTATTAGTCAGTGTAAGCTTTCCCAATTTCACTCGTTATTCTTCATACAGTCATTATCATAAGCATAAAGGTAGTATTTAAAAAAGAATTATTGGAACCCACATTGGAACATGCCGACATGGTCGATTTTTTTAGCGTAGTTGTAGTGATAGTCATGTCATGCTAAAATAAATTTAGAGCAGTTTTTGAAAAGTACACGGTCATAATCATTGTACTGCTTTGTATTTTTGTGTGAATTTGGAAAACTCACAAATGTGGCATTATTTTGCTGATTTCCTTTTCTTTGAAATAGGTTTTCTATTGTACGTGGTTTGACGAACATTCCCGGTGAAGATTTGCTTTTTATACTTATCTCTGTGAAGTTAACAATTTGCTTAAGCTTTTTGTGAACCGCTGTTAATTCTAAGTGCTGTAGGCATAATTGTAGACGTATTTTACCTCAGGATGGTAAGTTCCACTGCACATAAAATATATTTTATAGGATAACTTACAATCAGGATTCTTTACAAAGTACCTTTCTACGTAATGTTATAACGAAATGTTTGCACTTGAGACAAACTGGTCAGTTTTGTGTGGACTGCGTATGCTTTGTGTGTTTTAGTTATTTCGCAAAAGCATTTTCTCCTGTTCTCATCAAGAGCTTTTTTCTGTTTGTTTTAGTCTTCAGGACCGGAAATGAGTCCAATAGCTGTTGAAATGAACGGAAATGTGAGTGGAGGAGATTTAACTTCCAAGAGTAGTATGGAAAGCTACACGGAGGATAGTGCAAGTGAACCTGGAAGTCAGCCAACGTCTGCTAGACCCATTACCACATCAACACCGATTGACCGAAGTCGTGAAGGAAGTGAGCAGCCTCCGAGCTCCAGTGGGGATGGATTTGTAGCCTCTGCACCAAAGTTTGGAACTCTTATTCCCAATCGCATTTTTGTTGGTGGAATTTCTTGTCAAACTACCGAGGATGAGCTAATGCAACTTTTCTCCAAGTTTGGTGCAGTTCGTGGGACAAAGATTATTTTGGATCGAGCTGGCGTTTCCAAAGGTTATGGATTCGTTACTTTTGAAACGGAAGAGGAGGCCAAGAGACTTTGCAACTCGGTAAGAGCATAGATCACGTCACTTCACATAGTACTTTTATGAGACTTTCAAAAGACAAAAGTTACCAAAAAATGTATTGTTTTTTACATAAAACATTTTTCATTCATGTTTGTTCCCTTTTCATGGATGTTTTTCTTCTTTATCTTTTACTTTGACTGTCTGACATTTCATTAATTACAGACCGTGGAGCCAATTATACATCGAGATCGCCGTCTCAACATTGCACCTGCCGTAAAGAAGCAGGCAAGTTGAATTACAAATTATATTACTCCTACATGAACGTTTTCTCTGAAATGCTATTTTTTGCTATGTGTACAAGCATGCCTCCCCATTCCATGCATTTTTTATTAACAAAACGATTCCCTAAACAGCAGCCTGTTGGCCGTCAAGATATTGCTTTCTCCACACCAGTGGATGCCCTGTCGCCACCACCACCTTACGATGGAACTTCGGTTTACTTTCCACAGACAGCTCAGGCAACCCAGTTCTATCCGCAGCCTACTCCTATCCCTGAGCCATTTTTCGCTCAGACCACCGCTTTCTGTCCTGGACCGTCAACTTCTCTTCCTTCTTTCTACTCATCTACAACAGGCCCAACCCCATCAGGTCCGGTGTGCTACATGCCTCAGCAGTTCCAGCAATTCCCACAAGTAAGCCGACATCACATAGAAACAAATGTGTCATTTTATATTTACTCACTACTTACTGCGTTTATTTTCTTTCAACATTTCCTCACGGCTATTTACTTTGCTAATACTTCCTCGTCATGCCCTGTACGAGTTTTGCATATTACAAGCAAATCGTGTCAAAATACATATATACAATCACAATCCCACGTCTACATACAAATCTTATTTAATCCCACAGATCGGTCCTTGTCATAATCACTGGCCTACTCCACCACCCACCGGAGGGTTGAATGGAAATGCTAACGTGAATGGACAATGCCAATGGAGGTGGGTATCCCCTGATGTCACGCCAACTAGTCCATCAATTGCGCCTCCTTCTACATTTCCTACATTTATGCACCACACTTGTCAAAACAGTAATGGCCAAATTCATCAACCATCATTTCAGCACTTTTTGAATTCACCAGCAGCATCCTCCTTCCCCACTCCGGAGCAAGTGTTTTTCTTAAATTCTTGTGTTGTACCTCAGCCTCATTAGTGGAATCTTCTTTTGTGCTCTTTCCCGGATGCTATTAAAGATCTATTATGTCAAATGTAAGGATTCATCTAATCGTATAGAGTATATATTTATGATTGATTGAGGTACAAAAGTTGAAGATTAACGGTAGTTGTTAGGTATTAAGCAATGAACTCATTCGTGTCACGATATAATCAGAAAAGAGTGTGACCAAACAATATGTTGTTGGTACTTGTCTGTGATGTAACAGGCGGCGGATTTTTGTGAATATATGTCTGGTTTATTTGTTCCCAGCTTTATTTGATATTCATTTTCCTCGTTTCTGATTCAATATATTTCCAAAAAAGAAACTTTCCAGAGCATGTTCTCTTCCCATTTCCTTCATTACACTCCTCTGTTCCTTAAAAACTATTTTAAAAAAAACATTCCGATAATTTCAAAACGTAGTATTTTAGAATTTTCGTCAAAATAAACTTAATGTTCAACAGACAGACGAACTGATAAAATTTTTGTTTGTTCGGACATGCAAATAAAAGACAATTTTATAAAAAAAACTGTATAGATGAACAAAAATCAAGAAATTATAGTATGATAAAAAAAAGTCAAAATTCCGCCGTCATGATGTGTTCTTTTGTACAACATGTTGAATGAATCTTTTTTATAAGTTGGTCCTATATAAACTGTCTTCAAAAGAAATGTGTTGCGTCTTAAAATTATACAGTTTTAAAGTTTTCTTTGTTATTGAAGGGACACCAACTTTTTGTTTACACATTGTAAAAGCGTACAGATCACTTATCGTATATATATTATAAGTAAGAGTTAGTTAATCATTTTTGTTATGAAGAAGTAATAAAATGTATTACTTTTTGATTGATAAGGTCACAATATTTGATGAATTGGATCTTTATACTTACTTGATTCGGAGTATTATTTATTTATTATTATTTTCTTTTGTTTAAATTATCGTACTAGAAAATACATAATATAATAATATATATAAACGTCAAGCATATTATATTATTGTGAAATCTCAATCTGTTTAGATTAAAAAAATATATAATACATAAAATATAAAAACTGTCACACACAAACAAGTAATAATACTTACTGCATATTATTATAAAATAAAGAATAATCGTAATTTAAAATCTAATTATATGCAAGTGGAAATAAAATGGAAGCATTAAAATATAAGAATACAATAATGCCGTGCGAAACTAGAAAAATGCCATAATGGTGATGATGATTCAAAAAAAATGGTTCTGATATTTGCTCATATGGAAATGTAATAAATGAATCGTGACAGTTTACCACTGGTGTCAGTGCCCAATCAGAATCTCATACAATTCCTTGCAATAATCTGCGTGAATTACTGTATTCATATTATCATTTATCATTCATTTATTCATTGAGTTATCATGTACATAAATGCTCTTTATAATTATTAAGCTACTACTTATACTTGGGAATAAAGATTTCCTTTTTCGTCCGTGTTTGCAACTCGCACTCGCACAACAAACGGGTTTGTTTCACTGTTTTGAAAATGATTTAAAAACCATAAATCATAGCATGCTTTCCTGAACTGATTTTATTACCACGTCTAGGATTTCAGACTTTTTCAATTGGCATTGTAGTTTATTCCCATTCATATTTTTTTGATTTTTTAACAATACTTCTTGGAGCGTGGGAACTGCAGAGGAAAGTGAGAATCTGGCAATGAATGTACTATTAACGATGTCGTTGCATTGTATTTTCATACATTAACTACTGTGTAGCTAGCAGCTGCCGTGCTGTTAAAGAGCGTCAAACTTTTATTGCGCAAAAAGGATCCAAATTAAAATGAAATTAGTCAGGTACAATGAAGAAATACATGAGAGGAATATTTATCGGGTGGGGTACATTGATACAACGGAGCTTTCCTTGACTTGACAATACAACTCCAACAGCCCATTTCGTTACAATGTTATCTAGTACAAATCAGGAGGAACTTTATATACAATGGAGCTTTCCTTGACTTGACAATACAACTCCAACAGCCCATTTCGTTACAATGTTATCTAGTACAAATCAGGAGGAACTTTATTCATATCATCATCGGTGTGATTTACTCTTTTCCGCTCATGAAAAGGAACATAATAATATTTATTTGCCGTCATTTTTACGCATTTGTTTTTAGGTTTCACACACACACACACACTAGCATCAACATTATCAAGGAATTTATAAAGTTCAAATTATTGCATAAGCAGAGAGACTCAAGGATAATTAAATTAATGATTGCCATTGATAAAAAAAATTATTCATTCAAATGCCACAAACAATGCGTTTGTGTATGTTTGCATGCTTCATTCTGCTTTATCGTACACCGCAATAATGAAAATAATATTGAACTGCATTGAAGCAATGATATCCTGCGGCAGTCCAGGTAGAATATCCGATAGGCAAGTAACACAACTTTATCATGTGCTGTGCATGTGGCCAGTGGAAGAGGACAGGAAAATGTGTATTATTATTACATAACTATAAACCAGCCATGTTAACATGAGGTATGGGGTTGTCTCTCTCTACAAGCCTTTGTAATCCCTTTAGCACCATTAGAATATCATCACAAAGTCCATTCAATTCAAAGTGTGCATGTGGTATATATAATGTAGTGATGATAACGCGGAGCTAGGATGAGAGAGGGGTACGTATACCTACATAACCTAGCTTAAATACAAACCAGAAATATTGAACTGATTTGTAAATTGACACTTGCATCATGTATGTATTTTAGGTATGTATCATGTAAAAGCATGTGGTAAAACTTCAATTCTTCAAGAGAACACAGTGAAGAAGGAACGAAGGAAGACATAATAGACATTACATTTTAATGGGGTATACAAAACCAAGACAGACTATACAACCAATCCCATTAGCTCTCATAAAAAATGATATCATTTCAGAAGCAGTAATTATATAAACAAGTGTAATTACGATTGCGGGTACAAGCTGTTTAAATAGGAATATATTTACCTATCTCTGGCTTCGTTTACCTTCACGTTGTTTGGTAGTGAAGTCCAATTGCAACGAGTGGAGGGGAGACGGGAGAACAAATTATATATCATCGTCATCAACCAAGTTGTAGTTAGCACAGGTATTATTATAGTTTTTTGTGCGTTTTAAGTTTATTTGTTTGTACGGTACGGGATACGATACACATTATATGCAATCAAATGCAATATTCATTTCTGTCAGATTATGACTTTGCTTCTTGGTTGCATGGGATTCCCATTTCTCAGCACACTTTATTTTTTACTGTCCGTTTCTACCTGACTGAACGCAATTAAGGCATGTATGTAACATTAATACAGAATCAAATTTAGTTTACTCATTTTTGTGTAATGCAACAGATTCCATACACTGGCATTTGCTAACAAGATTGTAGTCTTGTAGTAGTAGCTAACCAATAATTTGTTTCCTTCACGCAAACAGGCTGAAAAAGGAATCGCAATTGTTATAAACCTAAAAAAAATAATTCATTACATACTCCTTCTTGTTCTTTTATTGTCAAGTTATACCGGTGATTTGGTAGAGTTGTCACTTTTATTATTGTCCTGTACACTCGTTCTTTTGTCATCTTTCAAAAACGTGCAGTTTATAGTCGGTGCAGTGTACTAGTACTAATAGGCACTGTAAGGCGAGGGGTGTTATATAATAGCATTTTCATCACATCACATCTCACAATCCCCGAGTGATCAAAGCTGATGTACTTTATTCATTTCGTATGACATTGTACATGTGCCAGGAAAAGGTCTGTTTACGTGTGGGAGTTTATTCTGTCAACATAAACAAAGCAATGTGGTAGTAACGCATCATATACCACCTTCAAGTATTTACATACACAACTACATCTGATCTTTACCGGCGACCGATCCTAGGTCAAGGATACATATTCCTTGTTGGCTAATTGGTAATTTATTATGTCATTATCATGGAGTTTCTATTTCAGCAGTTTGTTAAATTGATGTGCCTCTGTATACAATATTTTTTTAATAACAATAAAACAAACCCGATGTATGTGTTGTGACTTTATGGGTTTTGTTTTGTGACACTTGATAGACGTTAGTTAGCGTTTGCCTGCCTGTGCTTCGATATCTGTTGGATAAGTAAACATAGTTGAGCTACGTAGATTAAATTCATAAGATGAAGTTTATCAACTGTGGTATCGAGGAGGATTTGATCTCCAAAATCTTGATTATTGATGGGGCAATGGGGACCATGATTCAAAGGCATAAACTGGAAGAGGAAGATTTTCGCAAAGAACGATTTAATAATCATGATAAAAGCTTAAAAGGAAACAATGATCTTTTGGTGATTACACAACCTCGCATAATCGTTGATATTCACAAGGTAAATGATGCTCCTCTATTATTAATTTGAAATCGTAAACTACATATTACTATTAAAGTACTTATATTATTATTTTGTTTAACTAAATAGGCATATATGGGAGCCGGGGCCGACATAATTGAAACTAATACGTTTAGTGGAACAAGAATTGCTCAAGCTGATTATGGTTTGGAGGAGTATGCATATGAGATCAATTTTGAGGCGGCTAAAGTTGCAAGGCAAGCTGTGGAGGAATTTATATCAGAGTCTGGATGCAAGACTAAAAAATACGTGGCAGGTGCTATAGGTCCTACCAATCGGACTTTGTCTATTTCTCCCTCAGTGGAAAAACCTTATTACCGAAATATTAGTACGTCAAATTCATATTTTTCCTATGGTCAATTTTTCATTTATTTTTTATTTAATTTTTATGGACAATATTGAATTGGTGTTTTTATACAGCTTTTGATGAGCTTGTGGATGCATATAAAGAGCAAACTAAAGGTTTGCTTGATGGAAAGGTGGATTTGCTCTTGGTTGAAACAATATTTGATACAGCCAATGCTAAAGCTGCAATATATGCGATCCGGGAGTTGTTTGAAAACGGAGGCTATACAGAATGCCCAGTTCTTGTAAGTTTCCCGGTTCACATTTAAATTCAATACATAATATTATTATCATGCCACTGTTGTAAAATACTATAATATTTCTATGAAAAAAAAAGATTTCCGGAACAATTGTAGACAAAAGTGGTCGGACTTTATCGGGGCAAACTACAGAAGCTTTTGTCGTAAGCATTTCTCATGCAAATCCATTATGGTAATGCTGCATAATCCTAATTCATATATTATAAACAAACTTTTTAAGAGTAATGAAGAATAATAAAGAATAAAAAATTACAAATGTTTGCAATTATAGTGTTGGTTTAAATTGCGCTCTTGGAGCTGACGAGATGCGACCTTTCATTGAAAGAATAGGCCAAATGACCGACGCTTATGTTTTGTGTTATCCTAATGCAGGTAAGGATATTAGTCTTGCAAAATGTGATAACACAAATTGTCCCTTATGATAATCAAAATACAACTTTTTTTTTACATTACAAGGGCTTCCAAACACGTTTGGTGAATATGATGAAACTCCCGAAATGATGGCAGCAACTATAAAAGGCTTTGCTGAAGACGGCCTTATTAATCTTGTTGGTGGTTGTTGTGGGACAACACCCGACCACATACGGTAGGTTGTTATCATTTGACTCGGAACTATGAAGTTTATTTACTTTACATATTACATGCCTTGACCTGTTTAATCGTTTAGTAAAGTTAAATGGGTCACGGGATTTACTTTGGCAAACATTAATAATTATAATAAACCCTTCAATTTTATGAAATGCCAACTTTTATTGAACTCGTTTTGTCCAGAGCTATCGCGAAAGTTGTCAATGGAATACAGCCTCGACCTCGCAGTGAGCAAAAGAAATTCGCTGATGACCTGCTATTGAGTGGTTTGGAGCATTTTGCAGTAGGAAAAAACACAAATTTTGTTAATATTGGGGAGAGATGCAATGTAGCAGGATCAAGAATGTTCTGTCGGCTTATCAAAGAAGGGAAATATGATGTAAGTACCACTGACATTTAAAAAAAAATATATATTCAAGATTGTGTTCCAATCTTATCGTACAATTAGTTTACAATGCAAACACATTTTTGTCTTTTTTAGGATGCACTTCGAGTAGCCAAAATACAAGTTGAAAACGGTGCTCAGATATTGGATATTAATATGGACGAGGGTATGTTAGACGGTTGCACAGCCATGAGTAGATTTGTTAATCTTATTGCCTCTGAACCAGAAATTAGTAAGGTAAAAAAAATGAATCCAACTTCTTCACTAATGTTTTTTATTAATCATTCTTTCTTTCCCCTTCATAACTTTATTGATGTTCTTTGGCCAAATTAATTAGGTCCCATTGTGCATTGACTCCTCTAATTTCGAAGTGATCCTGTCTGGGTTAAAATGCACGCAAAGCAAATGTGTAGTAAACTCAATTTCCCTTAAGGAAGGCGAAGCAGATTTTGTTGGGAAAGCGCAGATAATCAAGAGGTTTGGATGTGCAGTTGTTGTAATGGCCTTTGATGAAGAAGGGCAGGTATGGTTAATTTTGTAGATCTCCTTGTAACTGTATTGTTTTTATCCACGGTCAATTGAAATTGCTTATTCCTTGGACTAATATGTATTTTGAAGTCTCATGCTTGTCCAATATGCGGCTACATAAAAGTATATATTAATTCACAGGCTACAGAAATTGATCGCAAACTTGAGATTTGCGAGCGATCTTTCCGAATATTGGTTGCGCAGATAATCAAGAGGTTTGGATGTGCAGTTGTTGTAATGGCATTTGATGAAGAAGGGCAGGTATGGTAAATTTTGTAGATCTCCTTGTAACTGTATTGTTTTTATCCACGGTCAATTGAAATTGCTTATTCCTTGGACTAATTTTTGAAGTCTCATGCTTGTCCAATATGCCGCTACATCAAAGTATATATTAATTCACAGGCTACAGAAATTGATCGCAAACTAGAGATTTGCGAGCGATCTTTCCGAATATTGGTGGACAAGGTAGGATTCAATCCGAATGACGTAATTTTTGATCCGAACATATTAACGTTGGGGACGGGCATGGAAGAGCACAATCTTTACGGGATTAATTTCATAGAGGCCACCACTCAAATCAAGGTTTGTGTTTGCAACAAAACTCGACCAACTTTATTAACATAATTTTTAACCCATCTCAGTTTCTATTACCCTTGCTCTTTAATCTTGTAGAAAAGGTGTCCAGGTTGTAGAATTAGTGGAGGGGTTTCCAACATATCGTTTTCTTTTCGAGGCAATGATCTGGTCCGGGAGGCAATGCATTCCGTTTTTCTGTTTCATGCCATTAAAGCTGGAATGGACATGGGCATTGTTAATGCCGGTAATCTTCCAGTGTATGATGATATAGATCCACCATTATTGAAATTATGTGAGGACTTGATTTTTAATAAGGATCCAGATGTAAGTACTCAGATTTTAGAATTATACATTTCTCCATTTCACAAGGTCTTAAAATGTAATAGGCTCATTTTTGCATCTTTTCATACAGGCAACTGAAAAAATTCTACAGTATGCCCAGTCTCACGGTAAGACTGCAAAGAAGGAAGAAAAAACGGAGGAATGGAGAACTAATGAAGTAAAGAAAAGATTGGCATATGCGTTAGTGAAGGTAAATACAAATTTATGGAATTTATGAAATAAAAATAATTACATTATGAGTCGGGATGGATTACAAAATCTGTAAAAATGTATGTATTTTAGGGGATCGATCAGTACGTTGTAGATGATGTGGAAGAAGCTCGGCAAATGTTTCCACATCCATTAAATGTGATTGAAGGTCCACTTATGGATGGAATGGGCCAAGTAGGAGATTTATTTGGTGCTGGAAAAATGTTCCTTCCTCAAGTTATAAAATCAGCAAGAGTCATGAAGAAAGCCGTGGCACATTTGATTCCATTTATTGAGAAAGCTAATGAAGCCAGCGAAGTGGTTAGTACTAATAATGTTATATGAATTTATGTTTTATGCAACAACAATAATTTAATTTTTATAACCGTTTTCAGTCAAGTCTAGCCGGAACTGTAATTTTGGCAACAGTAAAAGGTGATGTTCACGACATCGGAAAGAACATTGTCGGTGTTGTTCTCGGCTGCAATAATTATCGAGTAATTGATCTTGGTGTTATGTGCCCATGCAATAAAATTTTAGAACGTGCAATAGCAGAGAAAGCAGGTAATGTACAGTACTGTTTGCATACTTTACCTGTAGAAAGCTGCCGTTTAATTCTTAAATGCTAATCCTTTGTGCTACATGCTTAATCATATACCATATTTAAGTTTAATTAATTTTTTCCAATTAACATTGTTGATTGCATTGACAATTTGTGAAATGTAGTGTTCTGCTTTGCTTGACGTAATAAATCGAGAAGAATATATTGAAGAAATCGCTGATGAATATGTGGACATACGAGACGATCATTACGAAAACCTGAAAGAAAGGAAATATTTACCAATAGAAAAGGCTCGAGAAAGGGGACTGAAGTTAAATTGGAAAGACTATTGTCCAAGTAAATATTTATTACTGTATATTATATATCTTACCGAGTAAACCTAATAACAAATCGACCAACCAAACAATGTTTCATCTTTTTTCAGCAAAGCCCCTTCTTGGAACACATACGTTTCGCAATTATTCCTTAGAGAATTTAGTACAGTTTATTGACTGGAAGCCCTTTTTTGATGTGTGGCAGCTCAGGGGAAAATATCCTAACCGAGGATATCCAAAATTATTTAATGATCCGACTATAGGTAGAGGAATTAGGAGCATTTACAACGCGTTTAGACATGATGGAACCATTAACTGTATCTGAGTTTTTATTTGGAAATCATGCAATAATTATAGGTGAAGAAGCTAAACGTGTCTTTGACGATGCACAGCGAATGATGAAAGAAATGATATCGGGAGGTACGCTACAAGCAAACGGTATTGTTGGATTTTTCCCATGTAACAGTAGAGGTGATGACATTCTTATCTACTCACCCGAATTGGGAATCAATTCTGAACCAATACACGTGTTCCATGGTTTGAGACAGCAAGTGAGTAATTTTTATCCCGTGCTTCACTTATCAAATTATAAATATATTCATATATGTATGTAGACAACATAATTAGTATAACTAATTGTAAACAATTTCAGGCTGAAAAAGAGGTCAAAGAAGAGCCATATCTTTGTTTGTCAGATTTTATTGCACCTGTGGAATCAGGTGTCACTGATTATATAGGCGTATTTGCAGTTTCTGCAGGTTTTGGTTGTTCAAATATTGTTCAAAAGTAATTAAATACCTTATTTACAAATCTTTAGACAATTAACGCATGCCGGCACACAACGTGTTTAATAAAAGATAAAACACGAATTGAACTGTTATTATAGGTACGAAAAGGATTTGGATGATTATAGTTCAATCATGGCAAAGGCGTTAGCTGATCGATTTGCGGAAGCATTCGCTGAGGAGCTACATGTCAAAGTGCGTACAGAATTGTGGGGATATGAAAAGACAGAGCAATTGGAACCTGGCGAGCTTCACAGCATTAAGTACAAGGTATAAAAAGGATGATTCTTTCATCTCCATTTTTATGAACGAGCTGGCCTCGGGAAATTTTAACATTTTAGGATACGTAAACCCATACATACGTGTTTCATTATAGGGAATTCGCCCAGCTCCAGGCTATCCCAGCCAGCCGGACCACACTGAAAAGTTAGTCATGTGGAACTTGCTCAATGTTGAAAAAGAGACAGATATAACTTTAACAGATTCTTTGGCGATGGAACCTGCCGCATCAGTATGCGGACTATATTTTCATCACCCACAAAGTACTTATTTTGCTGTGGGAAAAATTCAAAAAGATCAGGTAAGATGATTCTTTAGATTGCATAGATAAAGGAATTACTTTCATTATGTTTGATGATGATCAGCTAATTACAAGATCCATAATGTTTTAGGTTAGGTGAGCATGCATGCGATGAAATCTGAATGAAATGACATACTCTTATCGTAATTTGTAATATTATTAATATTATGCAGGTTGACGATTACGCTGCACGAAAGAATGTTCCTACAGCAGAAATCGAAAGATGGCTCAATGTGAATTTGGCATATGAACGGGACGAGGATATCAAATCAGAAGTTTCAAATTAATATCAATTTGTCTAATTTTAAAACATGTCAGGCATTTTGTCATCTTGCACATATTGAAATCAGCAGGTGTATTCTGCTATTCTTTCTAAATGGACTGATGTAATCTTTTAATGGAATAAATACATATTTTAATTAAATTTATGGTAGTGCTGAATGAACGTGTCCGATGAATTATGGAGGGTGGAATAAAACTTTTATTTATGTAAATACTAGTTCATAATATGTGCATATTTAAAAGACATTAGTTATAATATACATTTCAAAGTTGCGGTTGGTGCGGTTGTACACAGGGGGGGGGGGGGTAGATAATTTTTTAACTCGCCATAAGCTTCATATCATATTAACTCGCCATAACAATTTATTTTTTTGTAATCTATCGACTTTCAAAATTTCCTTGTCATTTTAGGTTGAATTGATTTTCGTTAATGGGTTCTGCTATAATTAATTATTATTACCATTGCATAAAACTTGTATTTCCAAATTTTTCTGCCATTTTGCAACAAATTTTTGTACCCTTCTTTTCATCATGCGACGCCAGATAATTCAACCGGTTCGTGGAAGATCTACTGCTGCTGCAAGCAATACCAATAATAATACTGGAGTTCCAAAAAATTCTCTAGTTGCCCCAAATCAATCCTCCCCAGTTCGCATATCTGCAAATCCTTCTCCTGTGGCTACTACAAGAAATGAACGAAGTACAGCTTCAGTTATTTCACGAGTAGGCATAAGGTCTAATTCGACAGGAACTCCAATTATAATGACAAAAGCGCAAGTGCGACGAAGAAATGCGATTCTTCTTAACAACACAAACGCTGTTAGAACAATTGTGCCAGCGGAAAGTGGTCAGGGGCCTACAGTAAATACTACTAGGAACATCACATCTTCAACCGCTTCTTCAATCAGCGGACTTACTCCTTCCACTAGGGGTGTTTCCAAACGTAGACTTCTATCGACATCAGAGACGGCAGCCCTTAGTTATATGGCTAACACCAGCAGCAGCGTCAATGAAGTCGATCGTTCAAATGCAGTTGTTCCTCTACGAGTTATAAGAACTAGAACTCGTGAGCGTATTGATCAAAATGCCCCTGACAGATTTGCCACATCCGTATACTCTATACAAAGATACAGACGAATTCGAAACAGGGTTTCTTTTGTCCTTCCTGATTTTGATAGCAAAGATTCAGTGAAAAAAGTCCTTATGTCAGAAAAGGTATAATGACATGGCGAAGTATTCAATTTTATGTGTATCTATTAACCGACTCGGCCAATGCAAAACTGTAATGTTACCTTATTTAGATTCTTCCACGTATTCTATCATTCATGAATTGGAATGAGCTGCTTCCACTGAGGTCTGTATGTAAAGCTTGGTTTGAAACTATTGAGTCTAAACCCAAAGTCAATTTCAATTTTGGCATCATAACTCTTCGCTCTTCCGTTGAACCAAAAATGGCAATATATAACGCGTCCTCTGTCACTTGGACCAAGTTTCGTTTTATCGGCCCAGTTATTTTTGACATGACAAAGTCAATTCAAAATGAGTTTTGGAGCAAGCATGGTCCGGTGATGGTGCACTTGGAGATCAACAATCGTGCAATGAGCCTTACGGGCCTAGTTGAGATTTTAGCCCGATGTCCCAAACTACAGTTTTTTAAATGCAACTGGACACCAGAAATGTATTCGTTCAACTCTGAGCTCATTAAGAAGTATTACGGGATCCATTTCAATAACGGGACTTTTGCAAATCTTAAGCATTTAACGATTGATTGCAGCTCCTCCCTAACTGATAGTGCTTTGGGAAGTATTTTGAAATGGTGTGGAGGTTCCATAAGGTAGAATTGATCATGTTGTTTGTGTAGAAAAATATTTGTTTAATTTTATGTACCTACATACATAAGTTTATAAAATTGTGTGACATGGCATTCTTTTAGATCTTTAACATTAACTTCCCCACCCGACGAAGATATTTTGACAAGATTGAAGCCGCGTTGGTCTATAGAGTCAATTAGGAACTACTTTGAGCGCTTTGGCTACACTGGGAATCTACAGTATCTAGATTTCTCATGGAGCAACCTTACCAATGATGACATACAGAGTCTATGTTTGATGGAGATGCATTTACGAGGTATTACCTTAAATTATTGTAGACTGGATGATGAAGCTCTGCGAAAACTACTACTGAAACATGGGGAGACATTGGAAATATTCAAAATCGAAGGAGCCCCTTTCACCGATACGATATTTAGCAAGGAAATTCTTCCAAAAGTAAAAGTACTACATATTGGTGGATTGAAGGGTGCCGTACGAAGCCTTGCCTTCCTAAAAGATATGGTACATTTGGAAGAATTATCGTGTCGAAACACCCAGTGGCTGGAACAGAATATGATTTTACGTCCCTTCATTTCCAAAACCAAACAACATGCCATGAAGCGCTTGGATCTGGCTGGACGCATTAAACATTCTGGAAATAAGAATCTTGACCCAAATCTAAATAAAACCTGGTTTTCTGACTTCACTGGATTAATAAACAACTTAACGGAACTGAATCTGAGTCAATGGTCCTTGTTTGGGACCAATATGAATTTTAGAAATATTTGCCAAAAATTGAGCTTATTAGAAAAACTTGTAGTAAGGGACTGGGACCAGCTGAATGATGTAGGTACTACGGGTCTTTATGAAGAAGAAATTCATCATGATTGGGGAACAAGGATACCAGTACGACCCCGAGTATTTCTTGGCCAGCTACAAAGTAATGATTTTATTTTATGTCTCAATAATGAAATAACTTGATAGTATCAAGTATTCAGTATTGTATGGAACTTCCATACAATACTGAATACTAACATGTTTAAATATTTAAATAGGACTGAAAGTTTTGGATTTGAGTGGCACCGCTATAACGGACGCTACCGTCCATCTTGCATTATACCCTCTTACAAATCTGAGAAGCGTAGCAATAGATGGAACTAGAGTAAGATAAAATATCAAATCTATTTTTATTAAACTAATTTGCAATTAATTACATTTCCAATCAAATTAAAACCAAAAGAGTCAGCACTTGAATTAATTAATAATAAAGTACAGGATATTCATTTAAAAAAGTATTCTAATTTTACATTTTTACAGATAACAGATGGTGGCTTACGGGGTCTAATTAGCAAAATTCCTTCGTTAGATCGCATTTCAGCTTCAAAATGTTCAAGAATATCCATAGCGCAACCTCGTTTTAAAAGATCTGATGGGCGAACAGTGTTCGTAGGAAAATTTTAAATCAACGAATTCAACGTTTTACAAATAAATTTTTAGTAAAGCAATTGTAAAATTAATTAATACGGTTATCTATCACACATGATTTATACCAGGTTAGCATAATATGCTGTAATACTATTATTTAAAGTGCTTATACACGGCCGCAACTAAATCAGCTTTTCGCATGGTTCTGGTGTTAACCTTATGTAATTCCAAAAACGACTTTAGGACGTTTACAGTTAATTTGTCAACCTGTTACAAAGAAAAATGTAATGTAGTTTACTGCATTTATTATACACATATACATGCATGAAAGTTTGTTAAAATTAAGAATCAAAATATACCCTGTTATGCTTCGCTTCCATTTCCATATTTGGAATCTTCACCACAGAAGCAGTAGATTTCTGTGATTCGAAAGCTGAAGAACATGCTATCGCTTCGTCATTAAACTGCTGGGGCAATTCCCCAACACGCTTGGACATAAGGTCCTCATTAGGTTCTGTAAAAATAATACATTTATCACATAAGCCACAACAGATCAACGTTTTATGTTGTTACTTCTTTAAAAAAAGTGATTACCAGTAAAATCGAAGAAATCATCCTGCTCCTCTTCATCCATATCCAATGCAATGCGCTCTAGCTCACGCCACCGATACTGAATAACAGGATTGTACACATCCAGAATATCAAAACTTTTGTTTGTGGTCTTCTTTATTACTTTCTCCATTACTTCCACCAATTCCGACGATGGTACATTTTTCAACTCCATGTCATATTTTCTCATTTCATCTACAAGTTAGAATAACATGATAGATTTTCTTGAATAAAGAGTAAGCAAAATTACAGTGAAAAAACGTACCACAAAATGGAATTGGGAACACATGGAATCCCTGCGGAAATAGCGGATCGCTTAATGATGGCAGTAAACAGGCAAGTTTGGGTGATCGGCCACGAGATAAAACCATCTTCACTAATGGAAGTTTCTAAAAGATGACAAATCCAAAAAATAATAAATGGAAATAATAATACAATACATGGCTTGTATCAGTTGCTTATATGTATTAACACAGACAAATATACGGACCTTTAAAGAATGGCACCGTTTCAATAATGCAACAAAGAGATCCTTGCTACCAGTAATGCGCTCATCATCAGGGTAAATAAAATAGCCCGGGCTGCGGTACCAAGTGAAATGATCAAAGTCGCCCTGGTTCAAGAATCCAATTAATGTAATCCCAGTGCTACATTTTTGCTTCGATTGTTTGATTTCGTCCTTGGTAAAAACTGCTTTTTCTCCCTGTACTGTTACCATTTTCCGTTCCTCTGACTTGAGCACAGGCATACCCGTTTCCTACAATAGGCAAGTGTATTTATTGTAAATAGAATTTGACTTCTTATTGGAAGACGATTTGATGTGCTAATAGAAGTTGAGAGAACACTTACCGAGCGGAATTCGTTCACTGTCCTCTCTACTTCCTCGTTCGTTCTCTTGTTGATATTAACAGACTTGGGTGGTTTCGCTGGTCTGAATAAATAATAAGATAAAGTTATGAATAATTATAGCTTATCACCATCTTCTGTTCTTTTCATGTGTCCTAATAAATATATCTAGAGTCATTATAGCGTATTAGCGTAACACAACATCATACCTGATAAACGAGTATATCCCAACTGCAATTTTTACGCCCTTGCAAATTTCTAGGGAATTTCTAGAAAGTTGTCGTTTGGAACGCTGCTTTACTCGAACAACTCTCATCAAACTTTCCAGGCCGTCTGCTTTTATCAGATTTGATTCATCCTCCATGAGTTTCTGTAATAAAAGAATCCACCCACAAAGGTTTTTAAGCAAGAGAAACATGAAAGAATTATGTCAAAAGCTTTCGGAATCTTCCTTTTTAATGTCCTTACAGAGTAAAAATTATTCCACTGAAATCCTTCGTTGAAGGCCACCAAGCAGAACTCTACTTTTCCCATATCTTTAAACTTTTGGACGACTTCTTTCTGTAAATTGGATTTCCCTGAATGGGGATTATCATTCCTGGTAAAATACATGATTTTCTTCTTGTAAGTTGATGCTTTCCTAAATTCAAAAAAATGAAGTTAACATTTGTTTAGTATGTATTTCAAAAGTTTTACCATTTATTTTGCGCAATCTACATATAAATATCGTATTATTGTACCCTTCATCAATAATGATTTTAGCAAGCCAAAACGCATCCTTCAAATCATAATTCGCATTCGACCCTACTTTATTCTTGAAACCATTAAAGTTTTCAGATTGTTTCATTGCATTTAGCTCTTCAATCATCTGAACTTTTACAGTGGAAAGATCTTGAAACTGGTACAAGTTTTCAAAATTTGAAGAATTTTTCGTTTGTTCCGTTCCCACAAACAAAAGGCTGACCAAATCCTTCTCGGATGAGACCACCTTACTTCTCCAAAGAGCTTGGCAGCACTATATAAAAAGTGGCAATTGGTTATTATTACGGGTGTCCGCACATTAATAATAGTAATATCATTTTAACTATAATCAGCCCAAACCTTGATAGCAGCACGAAACGGGACATCCTCGTTATCTTTCCACGGTTGGAACATTTCTGGAGTACTGTCAATCATGACAAGCAATAGTGACTTTCCACCAAACGCTTTCTCTTCACCTTCTTCGGGAAATTCATCATCCGAATCTACGTATCCCCAAGACGTAGCCATCCTGTTTGAAATTCTGCTGCTCGTAGCTCAATTTATTGCTATCTCTAGAATTATAAACTGCCAGCCACTTACACTTTTTACAGACCTTAAACCTGTGATTATATGATATAAACAATAGAAAATAGAGCGCTTAATAGGTGATGTATTAACACAATTTTTACTACTCTAATTTTACTGCGATGATAAAAGTACAATATTTTTAATTAAATTAAAGCCAATTTAATTTATCTCCGAGGCAGGTTAGCGAGTCAAGAAAGCAAAGCACGTCTTGCACTGAGCACACACACATACACGACAGATAAGCGTTTGCCTGCGTTTGCCCTATGTTTTCGTTCATTGTCATTTTGCTCTTCACGTTGATTCGCGCCGCTGCTGCTTAAATATTTACATACACGTACAAAAGCAACAGATGATTTTAGATTAGAACATGCATGCATGTGTAGTACACATTGTGTACATACAAAATTAGCAATAGCAAGAAACTAGAAGCTGGGCCAGCAGATGATCGACCTGCTGGAGATCATCTGTCAGTCAGATCAGCACCTTCAACCTTGTTTACTTTTTAATATAATTTAATTTCATGCACATTTTGAGAACTCTGGCAGAGGCTGACGCCTGGTTGTTGTTTGAAAATTGCATTATGGTTGTAGTCAATAGAAAAAGAAATTCCAAGTTAGTTCTGTTTTTTGAGTATCGGCAACTTGGACAATAATGGAGTTGGATAAACAATTCAAATGTGTGGAATGTGATGCAGTAAGTGATTATGCAATGGGATGTTTATCCGTTAAATATTTGTCTACTTAAATGAATAATTATATTATTTGTCTAGAAATTCATAACGTTGGAGCTTTTCCAGAATCATAATCGACGTCATGAGATGTCATTGAACCTGCAAAAATCATCAACCTTGTCAGGGATGTCCTCATTATCAACACCTCTTAACAAAGGCTCATTGTCTGCTGGTGTAATCGGTTTTCCTGATGAAACTCCTACACCAACTCGTTTTATTAGAAATTGTGAAGAGGTTGGACTCTTTCAAGATTTACAAAATGTCAATCCCTTTGATGAGGATTTTAAAAAGGCTGCTGGCAACACAACCGCTACACCTTCGGGTGAAGCAGCTGGGTTTGAGTTTACATTTTCGAGTTCGGTGGTCCCAGTGACACCCAACGTGGAACACGTACTAAGCCTTAGAAATTCTAGGTCGAAACGACGATACTCAGAACAAGATACTCTAAATACGCCACAAGTTTTTCCATTTTTCAGCTCCACTGGATCTTGTCATACTCTCACAACGAACACTGCCTCCATGTCTGCATGTCTCACACCAACACCACAGGGTTCTATTCCTAATGAGAATGAGAATGGAGGGCTTCATCCGTTGCCGCAATCAGACTTTGCATCTCATTGTACCAATAATAATGTGTCAACCACATCATATAATCATGAAGAGCATGTATCAATCATTACGTACACATCTGCCATCAGTCAGCAAGCAAATAATAACGGTAAAAGTGACATTACACTAGGAGCCATTGTTAAAGTAAAACAAACAGATAATCCTAACATTACAACATCAGAGCTGAAAATAAAGAAAAATTCTTCCAGTACTATCAATCAACAGGGAAGAGTCTCTTCCCTGAAAATCAGATCAAAAACAAATTTAAAGCTTAATCTTAAGCATGTTAGTGTCAATAAAGACAAGTGTTCCACGGAAAAGGTGACTATTTCCGATATTGCACGTACGAGTGAAGTTCAACAAATAAACAAGTCGCCAGTAGATATTTTGCTGTCGACCTCGGACCCTGGAATCAAGAATGAAATACTCGAAAGGAACCGTGCCGCAGCACATCGGTCCAGAGAACGTCGGGTAATAAAAAAAGCTAACTACATGTCTGCCAAATTTTCTTTGTAAAACTTACCTATATATCACTTCTCTTAAAAATTTACTCAGAAACAATGGATCTATGGCTTGGAATCGCGATGTAGAGCATTGGAAACTTTGTTGGCACAAAGTCAAGGTGAGGTAACTCGATTAAGGGCAGAAAATGAAAACTTGAAGATGCAGCTAAAAAGTCCCAGCAGCAAAGATATCATCGCAATAGCAGCGGACGATATTTCTGTTGAGCCAATTTCAAATGATGCAGTGTTAATTCATCAAGCATCCCAAACTGAAGAACACTCTCACCTACACTATGCAATTCAAGAGCCTCTCACTGATAATGTAGATGCTTCTTCTGGTCTAGTGATAGTTTCGCCGATTGTACTTCCAACAGTGAAATCTAAAAGAGGCAGGCCGAGAAAAGGAGAGGAGCGTCGTGTTCCAATTTTTGCGGTGCCTATAATTTCATCTTTGGAGGAAGCGAAATTGCTCCCAAAAATTCCCATTCTTCCACTATCACAACCAATAAGGAAAAGTTAAAATGCTAATTGATAACATGAATTTTTCGTCATAACCTTTAACAATAATTGACGCAAGTAACAACTTGCTTTAAACTGAAGACTGATGAGAGCTTTTAAGTTTAAATTGGTTTAAAATAAATGTAACAGATGCAACCAATAAGCCTTTGTGTAACAGGTGGTAAAAATAAACTTTATTTTGATAATTTTCAGCTGATAGGAGTAATTTGATGAATCTTGACAATGTGATCTGCGCTAGCAGAAGCAAACTGATATTTTTCCTTGGGATTAAACCGTACCCTTTTTACCGCATCATGATGTGCTTTGCTAAAAATAAAAATGATTGTTTTAACATTCCCAAGCATATTTATTCAACATACACGCACAAATTAAAAGTCGAATGCAGTAAAATGAATAGTTGTGTGCAAACCTTTTGTCAAGACTTAAAATGGGAGCTATTCTCCCATCTTCTTTTATTTCCTCCCGATTGTATTGTAAAATTTCGATTTCACCGGATTCGAGCCCTGCTACTATTGTGCCATCTTCATTGATAGCGGCGGCACTTACTGAACTTTGGAACGCTCTAGTGGCATGAAGTTTATACTGTCCAGTTCTGGAAATAGATCATTATTAATTAATTAGCGGATCATTTTAAGTTTGGGTATTTATTTTTCTCTATGAGATTATTTACTCTCCTTACTCAGAATTATCTATCCATATGGCTAGTTTCTTATCTCTCCCACCTGTAGCAAAGTACTTGCCGCATGGGCTCCACGTACCAACCCATATTGCCCTTGAGTGAAAATTATCAGACTGTGCCACGTCAATTGAAAAAGTCTCACACTCGGTCGAATTATCTTTTTTAATATTCCAAACAGCCCACGTACGATCTCTTGAAACAGAAAGTAACTTTTTGCCATCAGGACTGAATTCAAGCCCTGATACATTTAGCTTGTTGAAATGGGAATTCTCCTAATTTTTTCCATTTGGTGGCACACCTATGTACATCATTGAAAAAATCGCAAACATTTCAACAACAAGAAAATAACAATTATTAATATGTCGTTAATTCTGAACGTACCACAATATTATTGATGAGAATTGGGGTTTAGAAGATTGTGACCCACTGACCACTATGGGATCTACAGGTGATGTTCCAATACACGATATTTCATAGACATGGCCATATAACTTTGAAATTTCTGGCCACAGTGTCTGAGATCGCAAAAAGTCTTCGTCTAGTCTGACCTCAGCTGGCAAGTCAAATACATTTTCATATACCGACGTCTCTTCCGACTGGTTGGAAAGTCCGAGTGCAGGTATAGAAGCTGCTTTTGCATCCGATTTGTGATCCAAAAAAATTTCACTGATATCTTCTAAATTTTTATAAAATATGGTAGGAGGCTGGAATGCTCGTAGAATTTTTTCTTCTGCACCGCTCACAATTATTTCCTTTATTGGTCGTACTGCAAAAAGGTCGTGACCATGAATTTGTGGTCTAGATATTTCATGCCACCTACTAATACCCCAGGGAGCGTGTACACGAGTAGTTTGATCGTGACTGGTTGTAACTATATAGTTTCCACCAGTATCGTAATCCATATCACAAACTGGGCCAAAGTGACCCGTGCAACTTGGCTGTACATTCCACATGTCCTAGATTATTCATTGAAAGAGTCCAATTTCACTCTTTTTTTACTTTTAGTTAAATAAATGTTTATTTTTATTATATAGATACCTCTTCGCGTCTCCAAATTTGAATAGCACCTTGAAAGCCATAGCACACTATGATATCTTCAAGAAATTTGGCTCCATACCCGCCAGGAATTTGTCCTCCGATAACACCTAATCGTGATTTTTCTAGCCATATATCGCCAGAACACGTCCATATTATTGTGGACTGATCACTGGAACATGACATCAAGTCCCCTATATTTGGGAGAAAGAGAGAATCGCATCAAAATTGACAGAATATTTGTATTAATAATCATTTTGTGCACATAAGTTGATTAAATTATACCTTGCTTATTCCAGTTTAATGAGTTAATCCATCCTTCATGACCAATAATCATGGAATCAAAAATAACAAGATAATCTTTAAAACGATGAACTTGAAACTCAAATTCGCTCTTTGTCAACAATGATTTAGTGAGTCGCCAAACAGCAATGAAGGAGTCCTGGCCTCCGGATGCAATAAGAACATCTCCATTTTCTACGCAAAAAAAAACCGATACATTACATAACATGCTACATGGAACTTCTAGTACATAGTTGCGTTGCTTTATACTCCAAATTGAAGTGCATACCTAACGTGATGAAGCTAATACATCTAACCCAATCTTCATGTTTTAGTAACGTGGAACCGAGAGTAAATTCCATTTTCTTATCCGTTTCACTCAAGCAATATAGGCATACTGCACCATTTTCCATCCCTAAAGCAAGAACGACATCTCCAGATGCTTCATTCTGTGAAGGAAACTTGTGGAATACCAGGTCCAATGCCAAAGATTTTTTAAAGTTCATTTCTTGCAGCAATATAAATTCATTACCTGTTGATTCCAACATTTAAAAAATCTCCACATAAATCGAAAAAAATAATTAAACTTTAGAAGAACTATATGCTTAAATGTGCATACTTACCATTTCCTACACTGTAAATCAAAACCCGAGAGTCTGTAGTTATGCATCCTAGTATCAGCACATTGTCAGAAATTTGAATACCATCGGCCACAGTTAAGGTAACTTTTGCATGACATTTTTTATATTTCACTCGATATTCTGGGACTGAACATTTCTCATCCCATTTTTCCCAAACTATCAGGGAACCTTCCGCGCAGCATGATACTACAAGGTGCTGCTGAGATTCAGATCTATGTGAATGATGAACATAATAATTTACATACGATTTTTATTAGTTTGAAACCATCATTGTCTTTTTGAGTGACTTTTATACATGCACAATGACTTACGACGAATTTTTGATGAAGCGCACACAGTTTATTCTTCCATTATGTGCAGCAAATGTGTGGACAGTTTTACTCTCCTCCAAATCGTACACTGCTAAACTACTATTCGCTCCATAAACCAGAAAACTTTCTGTCAATTCCAGACAATTATACGTGCAGTTACAACAAGCAGAAATGTACTCGGTATTAACTATTACAGGTGTCACATCCATGATGGGACAATGGGATCCTTATCCAAATGTCTTATTAAAAAATATTTATGTATATCCTTTCCGGTTTAACCCACTTTTTCAGCAAGTGAATTTAAATATTTATGAAAACAAGGCATTGACACCACTGATTTTCATGAATTAAGTGTACAAAAAGTGCATGAACATTAAGTGTTTAGAAATCTCTTCAGTGAAGAGTCTTCACTTAAAAAAAGCTGGCAAACACATTATTTAAAAAATCTTCATATAGTTCAAGTAGTAAACCCTTTTCTTAAATAAAAATGTTTGCATGTTTGTCATCAATCAACACGCAGATTTGCTGGACACACATGATTCATCGATACATGTAAGTTGTAATATAAAATATTCCATTGGCGCCTAGTATCTGTACCATGTGAGAAATGTTGGATACACTTTGAACAAAGGAAAAAGTTTACCGACCTAATAAGTAAGCGTTACTTGCATTTTTGCCCAGTGAACTTCAACTTTTTAGAGTTTGCCTAAACTGATTAGCGTCAAACACAAATTTAAACTTTTAATTCAAGAACAGTAGAGTATATTGCCAAAATATTTTTTGGAACTATCAAGGTTTTACTGTGGGAATTTAATTAGTGAACTAAATGTTTTTTATCGTTTTAATTTTACCTAAAAAATAGATGAATTTCTGTGAATGATAGAATATGCTATTTCATATGCATAAATGGTAAATGATATATTATGCTATAAATTTTATCAATTGTTTGTTGCATTTTTCATTTAATTTTCTTTGTAAAACTCGCTCTTTCCAATTAGCCAAATGGTAACTTGATTGATCACAGACAGTGTTTTTATACTATAACCGAATTGTAATAATTTTGTACAAATCGAATTTGTAAAGGGTATTAAATAAGTTACATACAATAATAATTAATGATAATTATTAAAAATTTGATTTTGCATTTCGGATGTTGATCAGTAACTCTAAATCTAGGTGTAAATGGGATGTTACAAAAATATAAAACCTAGACTAATGATGGAGGGGCAAATCAATTTGGATGTTAGGAATGATTTGCTCTTGGTGTAAGAATTTGGCAACAGGGGTTGGCAAAGCAAAATGATGCTTCTTATCCGTAAAATCCATACAGACCTAAAATGAGCAAATTTTATTTAGTATAAGTAATAATTTTTGATTTTTAAAACAATTTATACTGTGATTGATGGGGAGGAAGTTTCAATTTATAATTAATCATTACCACGTCCATATCCAAGGCCGTACCCTCCTAATCCATACCCTCCATAACCTAAGGTAATTAAGGGGTAATTAAGGTAATTAAGGTAATTAAGGGGTTTTAATTAACAAAATCCAATTTTAATCCAAGTTTCGAAGTGCAAATTTTAATTGTTTCTTACCTCCATATCCAAGTCCACCGTACCCCAATCCCAATCCATAACCGTGAAGTCCATAGCCTCCCAGGCCCCCATAGTAACTGTTAATTAGTGAATTAGTAAATTAGTGAAAAAATAATGTTTCTAAATGTTTTTTTTTGGTTTTAAGTTTACCCGAGGCCAATTCCGGAAGCAGCTTGAAGGTCTTTCTTTTCTTCGGCTGGGGCAGCAACTGCTAAAGCGAAAAGGGCGAAGAGAGCGAGGGCCTGAAAGGGCAACACAATAAAAACGATAAATCAGTTTTTTCACAATATTTTAATGGAAACAATGACACATATAGTGCATCACTTTATAAAAGTTTCTGTAAAGTTGAAAATATAGTTCTATGTAGCACTTACAACAAATTTGGCCATTTTAATTGGAGTTGGTTGAGTGTTCGTTAGAACTGAAAAGGTTTGGAAAGGAGTGAGTTTGGAATTGCTTTCAGATGCTTGAGCTGATCTGAACTGATGACTAGCAGTGGATCACTGCCGAGTTTATATACTAGTCTGAGAGGGGTAAATGTCCAGTGCAGAAAGGCATACTGCTTAGATGATGAGATATTATTGTTACTTAAAAACTGACTATAATGGTACAACCACGTCCCAACGATGGCCACCGACATCTTCATCATGTATTATTATCTCACACAACTATCTCCCCTCCACCTATATATCGATATATTCGCACATTTGGTTTCAATCACACCATAATCATAGCAATAACAATAATCGCACAAATATATATGGTTATAATAATGAGCAAAGTTGGTAAAGCGTAATTGTTTGTTTTTAAATGTGAAAAAAATGAAGAAGAAAGAGTACTACACCCTTCTTTATCGACATTTGTATGTATGTCAACAATCATACTTAATTCACAGATTTACACAGTAATCTTCCCATCAACAAAGAAAAAATTCATCTTTGGTATTACATTTGAATGTAAAACGCATGTAGTGCAGAGTGCAGATATATAATATGTATATGTAACATTCATTATTATATGGACATACTAATAGGTAGAGTATCAATGTACCAGTGTAAACAGGTGGGTAAGCACAAGTTATTTTTCATGTGATTAAATTATAATGCAATTCTCATCATTTACATGTATAAAATATATATTATTATTATGCTTTATAGTTATTTGTAACAAAACCTGTGACAACCTAGACATATTATAGTAAGCTGTTTAATAAGATGCCGTGTTTCATGTTGAAAAGGTTTTTTGGATGGAAAAAAATCCTCAAGGCATTGTTTCCCACCACGCTATGCATCACAACACCGCTGGTTCATTGTTGTATTTGTTTGAGCACATGTGTGTGTGTCTATGTTTTATGTTAATCATCATTGTTGCAGAGATGTGTGGTAACTTAGGGCATGGCACGACACACACAAACGACGTACGTATCAGCGTCAAGCAAGCAAACTTTTAGTGTTTATGAATGATTTTTGTGATTATGATGATGATGATATACATAAATATCAACTATTGTTGTTTGTATGTTGTTGCCCATTAAGAAAAAAGGTTCAAATAGGTAAAACTGAAAGGAGATACCCATGCACTGGTACGTTTTATTAAGGATGATGATTGTGTTGCCTAAATGTTCCACCGCTTTGTTAACCTATTCCTCTGTCAATTGGCAATTGGCATCAGAGTACATGCGATGAATCCTGTGCTTTGAAAATTAAACAACAGCATGATCTCGCCTGACACAGACAACCAAAAGGCATAAAGACCTAGCCCTAAAACAACACCTTCTTCAGGAGTTCAGCTTCACTGGGTTTTGTGCAAGATTAATAAAGATCATATAGCTCATACAACAGTGGTTATAGAAAATGATGGCACAACATGTCGCTGAAATTTGATAACAACAAAGTTGTCGTTATTACAATTTTGGTGGAATTTTTTGTGGTCAACAATCAATACAAGCACCCAATAGTCAGTTTACACATCACAATGTTTACACAATCATAATCATATTTAAAATTTGCAATTGCACATGTAATACAAACATTTAGTCAATTAACACTTTAGTCATTCTCCAGTATTGTGAGGTCAAATTTGTCAATTATTAATTGCCATTATTCTTCCTACCCTACCCTTTTACTTCCCAGTTCTTGCCTGGAATCTCCCAATCACCTATAATGGTCAATTGCGTGAGTAGGTATTATTAATGTCACTTCGTTATGAACCGTTGTTGTATTCGTCAAGTCAAATCATTAGAATCACACATCTTCAAATCTTGATAGTGATGACTGATACTGATAGAGACAACCTACTAGACATGTGTATGTTCTTGTAGGTAATTACTATAAGGCCTTTAAGATAGTGGTCATCAAAAGCGAGATAAATGTAGGCAATATACCTGCATAGTCGCTTGCTCTGAGCAAGCTAAACATATACAAAAAATGAAAGCTTTTTTGTCATTGCTAATGTTGATGGGAAGATAATACATTTTTAATTAATGGTGGTTAATGGATGACATTTACACTAAAGATAAGACACTGCGTTGTATATGTTAATCGTGAAAATATATTTTATATACCTGTATACGATTTCTATTATTCGAAATGTTGATTCTCATGATGTCTTTCAAGAATCAAGTTGGACTTGGCAATCAAAGAATTTTCTTTTTGTTTACTTAAACACGCAGTTGTAATGAGGGTATAAAGTAAGTGTAAACAACGATGACCACCCAAAATGAAAAAGGAAATTATAATTTCACACAATGTACATACATAGTAATTAACTTTAGCATATCTTTATTGCATCTTTGTTTATCTCCTCTTACCTAGTTCCCTACATTAAAAACTGTCATAATTGTTAATTTCGGAAGTATCCAAACTGACCATCAAGGCCTTCTACATTAACCGAAGAATTAATCGTAAAATTAAAATTACAAGGTTATATACTATATACTATAAAT
>JAHZNC010002419.1:0-12497 GCA_027744095.1 Zhuqinia jingwanae | reverse complement strand
TCAGCATGATGAAGAATAGTAAAGTATATAACAAGATATGTTATAATATGAAAGTAAAATTCAGTCAAGGATAAAGACACAAAAAGCATAAAAAAGTAAAACATGTAATATATATGGTCTTGCACCTTGCTTTTTATTGCGTCAAAGTAATACCTTTCTAGTTATGGATCCAGCGGGAGATTGAATAAAATTAGGTCTTTCGTGGTGTACTCGATAATATATGTATTTGTCCCATATTTGCATGGAATAATGACATGTACGATAAGAGAATAATAAGACATCAAAGAAAATGCCTGCTTGACAAGTGCACCTACATACATCTGCATGCATACTATATCACGTGGTTGAGTCCCTAATTGACACTATTATTGCAAGGCTAAGGCTACATAATATAAGGAATACACGACCTGATATTAAACGCAAAAAAATATCGCCATAGTTCCTGCTGCATTAAATTTATGTGCTCTCCAAATTCATACTACTTATCACTTCCACCATCACTATACTTTTCACAATTTTGGGTTTCATTAAAAGTGCCAATAGCAGGTGACAACAAGACCTAAGAAGTGAAAGTAATCGTCTTTGACAAGGTGCAGAAGTTGCTAAACAAATTTGTAACGTACAAATGCACTCAAACTCAAAAAGTGTATTAAAAAGAGAGGAAAGGAGTGAAAGTCACGTTATAGGTAAGCAAATGGGCTTAGGCAAATGGAAAAAAAGGAAATTCAATTTCCTCTCCTTTTTTAATATAAACTTGATTCACAAGGTGATATGTCAGGAGTAGCACAAGAAACTGTGTGGGTTTACTTTTATAGGTAAGCAAATGGGTTTAGGCAAATGGAAAAAAAGGAAATTCAATTTCCTCTCCTTTTTTAATATAAACTTGATTCACAAGGTGATATGTCAGGAGTAGCACAAGAAACTGTGTGTGTTTACTTTATACACACAAACTGAATTTTTAATAAAAGATCAGACCAAGCATGTCAAAGTGCTGTATTTTATGCATACTATTACTACTAGTAGTACTAATTATCATGTTTGACGACAATAAAGATTCCAAAGTCCTACTACTAATATACTACTGTTACTACTACATTTATTCAACATTACTTGGAAACAACTTTTACCTCGTTTGTTATAAACACACATATGCAGATTATTACACAATCTCGTTTTACCCAACCAAGGTAAATAGCAGTTCTAGTAGGACAACACCACTGATAAAACAAGCGTTGACAAATTGACAAACATCTCAAGAGTATTTTTTTTTAGCTGAATGATGCACAATGGCAATATCAAAGGGGTTATGTTTGGTTTAATACAAAAATAACGATTGTTTGAACTTTTACCGTTTTTCCTCCTTTTTCAGAATTTGAAGGATCTCATAAAGTTATATTTTGTAACAGTTGCAGCTTTCAAGCAAACAAATCAACCAGGATTTTCTTGTGAAAAGTCACGCACACACAAGATGAAACTTAAAAAAAAAAGAATAATAATAACAAAATCCTATATAGAGAAAGAACTCATACAAAGGTATGCATCTTATAAAGACCCAATGTCATTCTTATTGTGTAGGTGTATGTTATCACAACCACGCAAAGCACTTGGTGAATCACTCTGTGATAAGGTAGGTAGACTCTGTGGTTAGAAATCAGAATTTTGCACTGCTTGTCAATTTCTTTCAGAGAGAACCGAAACCTATCTCACGAAAACAGACATTACAACACGACACATAACAACATCACGAAACAATCCCGCCGTTAGAATCGCATGAGGAACTGATTGAATTGTCGGATATGACGACAAGGAGGGGAGAACTAAGTCAAAGAAATGCTTTTTGCTTTGCTTGTTAAAGTGCAATAACTTTTGTAGAGCAAGAATGAAATAAGATGTTTTCTGGTGATTACAATCACAACCAAAACTGGTCTGGAGTGATATGATGATGAGCCAGCACCAAAAGGACTACTAGAATGACTGAAAGAATAAAGCCCGTCGTTTTGTCTATGTGTCAAAATAATTAGATGAAGAAGACTATATGTACGTTTATTTGGCATGGATGTAATACATGGATTTACGTTTATACTAAATTGAAAATTTTGCTGCTTCAGCTAAATAATCCATGCAACATAGAGTATCATTATTAGATTGGCAAGGTAAGAAATATATGGGTGTAAATACCTACCTACCTAGTTTGTTGATGTGAATGTTTTGTTTTGATCCTCAACTTTCGTCTTGTATTTATACAAGGTTCAGTCAGAGAATTTAAATTTCAAAAGATGTCTGTTTCATCTGTACGAAAACTCACTGGCTCACACACCATCCCCACAACGCAACCACATGCAAAAAGACAAAGACTGGCAACCAGACAAGATTTTAAGCCAACTTAAAACTCATGAGCTGTCTTCATTTCTTATAGTTTTATATGCTGTAATAATAATATTATGCTTGTTGTGTCTGNGTCTTCATTTCTTATAGTTTTATATGCTGTAATAATAATATTATGCTTGTTGTGTCTGGTTTTGTGAATGGTTTACGAAGATATAATGTAGAGTAATTTTGTAAACACTGCTTGTTCACACTGTTATACAGAATATATATCATAAAATGTTCAATGTCCATAATATGTATGTAGTTCAAAAAGAAGAGTACATAGGTATATGCATGTGTGTATGTGTGCACATGCAACATTATTATATTATCATTATCGCCAAAGAGCTCTGAAAAAATCATTCAGAGATATACCTACCTACTTTGTACTGGTGAATTTTATATCAACAAAAGTAATGCAAAATGCAGTAGTAATCAAAATTTACTTTTAATTAAACGCATGCAAAATACTTTCTTGTAGTATCGTGTGGCACTGTAGACCTTACACATTGTAATGTGCGTCTGATATCTCTGTTATAAATGCTTACCAAATTGATAGAACGGATCCACAACTAACACCGCACCGGCGGCGTTTATACAACACATTTCATCTAGTTGTGAAACTGATTTCATTTGACAGACACTTAGAGCATTCGACTGAAATACCGATGTAATGTGAAGTATAAACATGAATACATTTGTGTAACAATCAAATAAAGGTTGAAGGTACAGACATAAATTCATGCAATTCATAAGCATTTTACATCTTCATGGTGCGAATATTTCAATTCTAAAAAACTTTCCTCAAAGACATTTCACACATATCTCCTCTCTCCGTACACATTTGGAATTTTTATCTTCCTTCAATTTTGCGAATGGACCAGCTGAAAAAAGACTAAAGTCACTGGCTTGTGCTACATATTCAAATCTAGTTAAAACCAGATCTCACAGGATTTTTGAGTAGTTTTTAAAATAACGCAGCAGTCAGCATGGAGAAGATACTACTATGAATATTTATATGATGATGTATGCAAACAAATAGCAAACATAAACATACGATATTAGTTTGCATTGTATTGTTTAAATTCTGACTGAATCTCGTAAAGCTTGCTACTGCATAGCATCGTTATAGAAAAGAATTGTTTGATTTTATATGCATATAATAATTCACTCCTGATTATGTAGGTTGAATACCATATAAGTAGCCACTACTGGTTAACTAGTTAAATCTGGTATTATTTGGTCTCATTCAAACATACCAATACCAGCAGTTGTTGTTGATTGATGATTGATGATGATGCTGAAAACTGTAGGAGCAATGACTTTAACTGGTACATACAATAAAAGATGCTTTTAGAATGAAAGATGTGTGCGTGTGAACAAAACATGGATAAATGTAACGTTCGCGATACTCACTCTATTCAAGATATACGCTCGTCCTACTATTAGCAAAAAAGATGAAAAGTGCTGTCATTCATCATTGTCTGTTTTTTCTAGATCTGTTATTTGTTATGCACATCCAGAAGCCCGGTGAAGATGATATGTGAGCAATATACTACTATATAGCGGGCATTGGGAACATTTCTCAGGAAATCATTGAAAACATACTATTTATTATTATTATAAAAAGTAACGTGAGCAAAATCCAAAATCATTTTTACTTGTTCCTCCTTGTGCTCGTCTAAAATGTGCTCCGAAAATTTGTTCCATGAACTGGAAAAAAAAATATTTCAGTACGAGAATATTATGAAATGCTAAGCACGATTCCTTGGACTTAATGACGTAGAGAAATACAGGACAAATTCACTGGCAGTCTTATATAATGTAACTTATGACTAGTTGTAATGCGGCAGACGATATTATATAAGCCTTGCCTCGACCCGCTTCGATAGCTTAATTCGTCTGGAAAAAATGCTCATATACATTGCATAATATGCATCACAAGCGTGTTAAAAGGGATTTCAGAAACTGGATCACGGAAGAGAATTATCAATAAACTTGAAATTTTTGTTACCAATTGTTTATTAAAAATGTAAGTGCATTTATCAATATTAAGCACCCTTGTCATTTTACTGCGCAGTTTTGATAATAAGTAATAATAAAAATCATGTTCGTATACATACTAAGATATAGGTATAGATATGTGTATGTAGGTAATATTTGTGGCCACTACACATCATTCTTCCAATTAATTTCAATATTAGAAGTGCAGCATACAAAACATAATTGTGACTTTAATAATAATAATAATAATAATAATAAATAAATTTCAAATCACGGCCGTCATCACTCTCTCTACTCACTATAGAGAATGTTATTACAAAACTTTTGTTCAGTCGTAATTATAAGCACCCGTTATTGACGTTTGTTTGCACTTTTCACATCATAACCCAATTTTGGATAACGCTGCTCTCAGAAGATCTATTCAATATATGTATATATCCATGCCTAATGTTTTTGCACATAATAATATTGCTTCATATATCTTGAGTTGATTTCATTCATTATAGTGCATCAGGTACACGCGGTATTTATTCAAGAGCATGCACACTTATTGGATTTGTTTAACCATCACCACCGCGCCAACTTGGTTTCGCTTCACTAGACAAGCAAGGTCACACACGTTTTGAGCATTAAAGTACTATTGCTTTGCTATTTTATATGGATTATGTGTGGAAGATGTGTTTTAGTTAGAGAAATATTGCAAAAACTCAACTATACGAGATATGTACAAAAACCGCCTTCAATTTTAAACCCACATCTTGTTTTCAGGAATACAATTAAAACAGCATGAATAATTTAATAGAGCAGCGCGACACAAAATACTTATCCTTCGCATGTCTAACAACCAAGAAAATTTTGTGAAAAGTTGAGTATACGGTGTATATAGTTTGTTCGGTTTCTGCAGCTGCTAATAATAAGCAATTTTAGCGATTTTAGCAGCCGTTGTCAACATCAAAAACTACAAAAATTAATGGCTCGCATGCTGCATGGCTCACGCCAAAACCTCATTCCAAGGACACACACAGTTACACACACATAATATATGCCTACATACTTGCATTTTTCGCAAATGCATGTTTGGTCATGCTAAAATTGCAACATATTAACCAACAACCATGATCATAGCATAGCATATATCATCCAAACCAATGTAGTTGTAATGCACACAACAACAATTATAATTATAAGAAGTCATCTCAAATGTAATGTAAACGCTGCCATTGCGTACAATCAAATATTTTTTTCCTCTGTGTATGTTGAAACGAATCGCACAAGTTTAGACAGCCAGACAGACAGAGTTCCAATGTGGTTTTTCTTTGTTATTGTAGGAAGAAATTTAGCATTATTATGACTGAACTCTGACAAGAGAGATATATGATGACAAACTAATCCAAAGTTTTATACAAACACACACTTTATATGGACTAAATATATGTATATGGACAAATGTATATATTACACCAGTTTGTTTTTAAACGTGATAGAGCTATTAAACACAGTCAAATGATTTGTTTTATAATTCCAACAAGTCGTAAAGGTTGATGGTATGAGACATACTACATGCTCGTTTTTACATACACTAAATATAATTTTGGCAGTTACACAACAAACGGTATATTAAAATTACCATCCTAATACTTCAATAGAATAGTCACGGTCCAGATGCATGAATTCAATTCAGTTTCATTATTATTCAGTGAGATATGCTATGATTATGTATGTATGTGATATATACCTATAAAGAAATCTAGATTATGCTGTGCCAAAATATTAAGGTAACATTCATGAATTATGTACGTCATCTCTGAATTTTCACTAAAATACATACATATATTTTATGTATATCGTGTGTCGTCATGGAATACCTTAGAGGTTATGAAGTTGGCTAGGGGGTCCTACCTACAGAGGCGCCGCCACTTTTGAACGTTTCCAAAGGCAAGAGTTGAGAGTGCAGAACATCGAGCATAAACCGAATAATAATATTTTCATCTAAATGTGTGCTCTCTGAGAAATGGAACAGTAAACCCAAAAACGTGATTTCATTAGTATGCAAATATTTGCCATAAATTAGCATTATCATCCTTGACTAGTAGTTAGTTCTAAAAATAGCTAAAGTAATGACTCTATGGCTCTCAGCAACATGAGATCCCATTATATCATATTTATAATTAATTGCAAATAAAAAACCAGACTGAAGTGGTTCATCCACCTGCTGGCTGTTCTGTCATACCCTATTATCCATGACACTCATACCACCTTGGTTCTTAGAGTATCACGAAGAATCCGTATAAAATTTGAGTGGCTGTGGGAGTGGTGTGAATCCATTTTTTTTACTGCTAATTGAGATCATCATGGAAAAGCATCGTTTCACCAGGCATTAGTGTATTACTGTTGGATTTGATGGATTTCAGACACTATTTCTGAAACTCCCTGTCTGGATTAGATTATCCGTAGCGCGTAAAAATAAGGAGAGAAGAAGAACCATGCACACGTTCGATATTGTAGAAGGACAAATTCCATGCGTTACGTGATTTTGTACTTGTAAATCTATAACTATACTGTAGATGAATGATGCATACCTACTACTAATATATTCATGCTATAATATTAAATTTACACACGGTGAATTCACTTCTCTATCAAGCACTAAATTATTATGTATATGCGATTGCTGCTGACACGCTGACTGTTGCTCACAGCAAAAATCGATTTTTGCATCGTAAATGAGTACAATTACCTATATATACCTGTGCAAATACCGTCGATGAATACTAAACTATGACATGCTAAGTTTCGACTTCTGCTGAAGTGTAGTCAATTGTGCGTCATTCTGAGCTAGACACTCAAATCCAGAATTTTGTGCAACATTTGTACATATAAATGTATGTACCTATGTATTATGTTATACATACATCAACGGGTAAGATTGCATGTCCATGTAGAACAACAATCCAGTAACTGTTATGAACTTTGTACTTATAGAAAGCATGCCAATATATGATGTTGGTCAATCTGTCAATGACAAAAGAACTAAGTTGCATTATAAAAATACGTTACTCATGGCGAAAGATTCGGGAATCCTTAATCAAACAAACAAATCACTTGTCACATTTCTTTCACAAACCTTTGTTCTCTCTTGGCAGCTGTCACTTTGTAGACAGTAATTGCTTGAATGTTCGTATTTTATCACAGGAAATTAATTGGACTGCACTTTCACTGTTTGTAGGAGCTCCATTAATAATTCAACTAGAGATCTAACAGAGATCTTGAATTAAAAACTTTGCTTCCACAAACAAACAAAAAATGATTGTTTATATTTGTATCCAATGTAAGTCAATATTCCGTATTAATAGGTGGTATTTGTATATGTGCCAAATATTGCTTGCTACCTTACTGTTACTTACTTCTGCACTGTTGTCAATGGTGAATGGTATTCAGATGTATTGAAATTTTATAACGCTTACAACACTCATTTGTGTAAATAAATACCTGTCGGTCTTTGGTTGACGCGTGATGTGCGTCATGCAGTAATACTGTTGGCTCTTGTATTGATTTATTTTCGTGAGTAAAATTTCATATATGGTGTGAACAACAAACTTTATGATAAGAAGAAGATGATGTTGGAAAACACGTGCACAAGAATGGAATTGAGATGCGCATCTTAGCAGGTAGCAGGCAATTTTATACAATGAATGTATCATGCGTACCTAGTATCTAGGTTGTTTAATTACAGACTCAGGTAAATGTGCATTGTGCTTGCATTTCCCATCCAATCATTTAAACTACGGGTTCATTTTATTGTATACAGTACTATACATATAATCTTTGCACTATAGATACAAGTAAGCACCCAGTCGTAAATTAAGCACCCACTTTATTGAACGATATGTAATGTTTGAGTGAATTAACAATAACTAACCAATGCATATTGTGTGACTCCACCAAACGTTGACTTCTAAAATTGGGAATACATATATACATATTATGGATATACCTATGTACATACATACATGCATAATATGTATGTAGTTGTAGAATATCATGCTCACCTTAATTTCAAAGTATTTGTATGCACGCATGATGAACGAATGAACTGCATACAAGACATTCATTAGTTTATCATTACTCAGTATAAGAAACCAGCCAAAACATGAAATGATAAAAATTACTTTTGTATTATGATTCAACAAGAAAGACGTCATTCGGTTGATCATGCTATTTAGTCAACAAAAGATGAGCTGACAGTGCGTACCTGTACTACTGTGAACATTAACTTCAAAATTCAGTACTGAAAAACAACAAATCTCACCAATTTCAGCATATAAATGCGCTGTTATCTAGTTTGTATGTTTTATAAACAAAATATGTGATGCATCAGCTTATTAAGCAGTGTCTGTTTGCCTAAAAAGTACAAATACGAATATATATGTAGTTGTACTTTGGAAACAACAACACTTAACACTTAACATTGTATATTGCATTGGCGTCGTAGTAAAATTCATTTTCCTACATGTAAATACACATGTACTTGTGTTACTATTGACCATATAATAATTGTTATGAATGAATGCACCACCGGTGTTGTACGCAGAATCGTTGTGCATTCTTGTACGAAGAATTCATTTACGTCAATTTCAGATAAAAACGACGTTTAAATAAATACACTTCAAAGTAAAAGCTGCAAAACAACATTCAGAAAATGAAAAAGGTACAAAGCAAAAATGTTTGAGTGAAGGTCCATCTTCTACTCCAAATTTTCCTAGAAATATAATATTTACTCCCTGATTCCCATTATCTCACACAAACTATGGAATGGGGGAAGCGTCCCAGTAATGCCTCGACTCGATTCAGAAAAGTACAAACTTGAAACCTTTTTGTGTGAAACCTCATGCAATCCTTTCGTTCATATGTGTGCGCTTACGGATGCTTTACTTGTTGTTTACTCTGCAAATAAAACGAGTGAAATACATACTCGGAAATAAGTGCCAGCTACATATCTACCATATCATTAGCCATTTTACCATTTTCATTAGTTTTCTGCTCCTGTCACTTGCCGCCCCGCCGCAAAAATAGGCAAGCGATATACCATGTAATGATGCAAGGTGCAGCAGTAGAGATGTAACAAGTTGCTCATTTCATACTCTTTATTGTATGGTATAGTAAAGCTCTCTCTTCTCGCAAGTAAATACACAGTACTTTTCTATTTTCTAGTGTGTTTACTATATGAAGTTGTCCATTTACATCAACCAACTATATCTCGTGTGGTATGAGTTTCAAGGAGATAAGTAAATACGCAGCAGGTGGCCAAATTCAAGACGAGTACTGATGCGTCAGCCTTAAGAGAAAACTGTTTTAATTTCACTAACGAAGAAAGTAATTCCAGAAAGAGAGAAAAGCTTGACATGTAACTACATTTTCTTTTGCCAAAATTGCTTTTAGAAAAATAATATTATCTAAATCCCACATCTTTTGTGTGAATCAACACAAACGAAAATATTTATGTAAAAAAGAAGAAATATTTTACTCGCTTACAAAAAAAATTATTATTATTTAAACATTCCTCTTACCTCTTTTCTTTGGATGTGCTGGAAAAAAAGATGGGACGAGACCAGACAGAACAGAAAATACTACACCAGCATCAGAGCAATACGAGAAAATGTGAAATAACTTAAAGTATTTCAGAAGAATTTAACTTCTTAAATTATGCATGATCTAATTCATAATGTACGAAGCATGACACATGGTACCACTTCCAAAAGTATTACACGTTTTCCTCGCTATAATAATATGCTTTGTTAAATTAACACGGTTTGAAAACGTGTGCTGTATTATTTACAAAAGCAAACTTATATACACAGACAAGTTTTATTATGAACAAAACTTTAAGGAGCCATCTGCTGGAGTTTACATCACAGGTACATAAGTATATACCTTAACCGTTACAACACACTACAAATTTCGTATAACTTTTCAAAGTTATTTTCCATAATAATAAAATAAGCAATTTTGAGATGGAGAGTGTAAACTTATAAAATTGGGCTTTGTGTTTTATATGCCGCACATAAATATGTATTTTTTCACTATCGCTCAAACTTTTCCATTCCAAACGGAAAACCAGAAAGCCTTTCCAGTTTGTACATTTATTTGTACTTATTGTAATAATAATAGCATATTATATATTGTAGTAGTAACTCTTAACTATTTTATAGCTCTATTTCTTTTTCATATCCACCAACATTAAACCCTGAGAGCTATAAATAAACGAAAATGTGCTTGTACACTGAAAAGCGCATTATTTCTACTGAAGGTCAAAATTAAATCCATCATTTCACAATGTCTAGTCTACCATCAGAGCAAATAAAAGGAGATAGGTTTTTGTATATGTCTATCTATTTTTCTCTTTCATTGTGCTATCAATTTTGATGAAGGGACTCTCCAACATAAAATTCACATGCTGCTACTTTATCTAGTATATACCTGTGCTGGGCCTGCTGCTGCGTTCAAAATATCTTTCCATCTCTTCACAAAAATATATTCCACTCAATTCTTCTGAAGAGACGAGACAGGATCCCTCATGAAATCCTCTCCTTTCCTTGTTTCCACAATGTAATCCTGTGGCAGGCGGAATGGCACACTTACACTTTTCGTCAAAATCTACACTTCTTGTTCAACATTCATTTATTTGTAGTAGAATAACCTTGAGAGTGAGAAAACCAGTCTACAGATACATATATATCACTATATCACAGAATAAGAACGTCTCACTCACGTAAAGCTTATGAAAACACTGCTATGTAAATGTACTTCAACTTTTGAGAGTGAAATTGAAATTATTACAAATTCCTGGAAAGAGAAAGTACTCTTGATGTTCTTTCTATATAGCTTCATATAAATGAACTTGTTTCATAGAAAAACACATATCAACATGAAGAACTGTTGGTTCAACTTTCACCAAGACTAAACTAATATAAAAACCACTTGAAGTCCAAGGACTCATGACGATGATGGCTTGGTACACTTCAGTTGGCCTGAAACCAAAAATATTATATGCCCAACGGCAATGGACGAAAAATAAATTAGTTATAACGTTTCCCCAAATATTATTACAAGCTACTGGTTTTACTTTTACATTCATTACACAGTTTCATTGAAATCCAATGAAAATACCAAACACACAAAATAGTAACTCCATTTTACTTTATTGAAATTATTCCGCAGTGCAAATAAGAATGTATAGCGTTGAAAATATAGTCACTTTTTAAATGTATAAAAAATGATATCTATGTTGACATTGGCTGGTATTAGATGAGATGCTAAGAATTATGTGTAGCAGTCAAAATATCAGTCCGTAATAAACAACTTTCTGAGATGTACACAAAAGTAATGCAATGCACACTTTCGTTTTCTATGTAGAATACTTCAAAAGTAGAAAAAAACATTGAATACACCAGAGTTGTTAAATATATGTATATTACTGCTACTGCTAATGGATTTTCGCAATCAAGCTTAATTTGGAATTCAAATTCAGCCACAAACATCTTTGTTATACTGTATGCAAGTACCGCGCTAATTTAAAAATACAATTTGAAGAATGCAGTGTTGCTGCTAATCAAATGGTTTCACAGATATTTCCGCAGATTTTTTAAAACTCAAAGAAATCAAAGAGCATGGGTGCTACTTTCGATTGTTAATTTTGAGTTAAGTAACTCTAATTATCACTTGTGAGACAGGTAGCGAGAAAGAGCGTTTAACCCGACAAGCTAACATGTGAAATTTATCACAAGATCACTTAGTATTTCACTGGTCGATAATATGCATATTTACTATTTACACTAAAAGTAAATAAGCTGAAATATATACAACCAAGGATGGGGTTAATGGATTATATATTCCTATTCATCATCTGTAGTGGTGCATTAATTGATGTAAACTCGTAGACCAAATACTGGTACGGTGTCATCATGTCATGTCCCACCTCAACATAACACAGAGCAAGGAAGAATGCAGGTCATTTTACATAAATGAAGATGCTAAAAGCAGTTTTTTTTAATGTATGCACACTTACTCTTGTAAAATGACAGCAGCTCTGCAAACTTCATAATATCCATGTTTGTTATTATTATGAA